>PISX010027285.1:0-23240 GCA_004024625.1 Mellivora capensis | reverse complement strand
GGAGGGAGACAAACCATAAGTGACTCTTAATCTCACAAAACAAACTGAGAGTTGCTGGGAGGAGGGGGGTCGGGAAAGGGGGGTGGGGTAATGGACATTGGGGAGGGTATGTGCTATGGTTAGTGCTGTGAAGTGTGTAAACCTGGCGATTCACAGACATGTACCCCTGGGGATAAAAATACTTTATATGTTTATAAAAAATAAAAAAGTTTAATATAAAAAAAAAGAATTACAGGTCTGTTAACAAGTCAGAAACACAAAACTGTAAAACAAACAAAATAAAGCATGCACGGGAACAACCTTTCTTTACAAACATATTTCTTTGTTTAAAAACTACTGCATAATCTGAAGGCCCTCAGTCTCATAAAAACTACTGTCCCCAGGCGCCTGGGTGGCTCAGTGGGTTAAGCCGCTGCCTTCGGCTCGGGTCATGATCTCAGGGTCCTGGGATCGAGTCCCGCATTGGGCTCTCTGCTCAGCAGGGAGCCTGCTTCCCTCTCTCTCTCTGCCTGCCTTTCTGTCTACTGTGATCTCTCTCTGTCAAATAAATAAATAAAAATCTTTAAAAACAAACAAACAAAAAAAAAATTACTGTCCCCCTCGGGCGCCTGGGTGGCTCAGTCATTAGGCATCTGCCTTTGGCTCAGGTCATGGTCCCGGGGTCCTGGGATTGAGCCCCACATCAGGCTCCCCACTCAGCGGGAGGTCTGCTTCTCTCTCTCCTATCCCCCTGCTTGTGTTCCCTCTCTTGCTTTGTCTTTGTCAAACAAATAAATAAAATCTTAAAAAAACAAAAAACAAAAACTGTCGCCCTCACCTAAAACATCCTTCCATCAATAGATGATCTTACCTAGTATGTAAGAGTATCACCATGAGTCCCGTGGTGAGATCTGTAATTCCTTATTTACTCCTCAATGAACAAATCTATAGCAAAAGCCTGGCCGCCACACTGCGAACAGGCCATATCATATAAGAACTACAGCCTATGAAGGAGGAGGGAAAAAATCCATCAAAGGTTGGCCTTGAGATTAAATGACCTACAAAATATCCAGACTGAGGTTTATAATGGTGCCAAAGTAATGCAAAGAAACTTTCTAATTGATGTTTTATAAGAAAAGCAAATACATATATACAGGGTAATAAATTAATGCCCAAAATAATTATTGATAATTGAGTTATTTAAATTTGTGTTTTGTTCTATTTGATCCATACTCTTTCCTGTGTTTAAGGTGTACAAAATTTATTTCCCAAATCTATTTCTATCAAATTAATATCTAATATACATGGTATTTCAACTGTTTTTCTGAAGTTACTGAAATGTCTTCTGTAAATAAGGAGAACCACTATCAGTCTGAGGCTATTCAGCATTGAATGTCAATGTGTACTGGTAATGGATTGAAGCTACAAGGTACTACAGTAAGATCAAGACTGCCTGTAAGAACACCTGGCACCAGGCTTACAAATAAAAAGGACCTTTGAGATCAATGCTATTTTACAGAGAATAGAGAGTTGAACAATCCTCCCCTTTCCAAGAAGCCTTGTATACAACTGCATTAAATTGCTAGGGCTTCCAGAGCAAAATACCATAGACTGGATAACGTAACAGAAAACTATTTTCTCACAGTTCTGGAGACTAGAGGTCTAAAGTTAAGGTGTGAACAGAGCTGGTTTCTCCTGAGGGCTCTCCCACAGCTTGCAGATGGGCACCTTTTCTCACTCTGTCCTCACATGGCCTTTCCCCAGAGCACCAACCCTCGTGTCTCTTCTTCTTGCAAGGACACCACTCCTACAGCACTAGGACTGCACAGAAGACCTCATTTAACCTTAATTACCCCTTTAATGACACTATCTCCAAATACTATCACACCGGGACTTCAACATATGATTCTGGAGAAAACAAATGAGTCCCTAACAATCAGCCCCTAACACCTTACAGCAACTATTTGGAATAGATGTTGGGAATGGGTACATCAGACACTAGATTCTACACACTTTAAGGGCCTGTGTCTTTCTCATTGGTATCCCTGTCCCTGTACATTGCTTGACACAGACCATGCTCAAAAAAATATGGATTAAAGAACAAAGTAATGGAGGGGTATTTTTTGCCTTTCAGTAAACATATTAGAAAATGTTATGCTGTCAAAGTTGATGTGAAAATGACCTTTCTTTAGTATATCAAGTGCAGCAGTTTATGTAAAGTACCATGGAATTAGGAAGTACAGCACAAGATTTATAAATGTATTTCAAATATTTTCATAAAGATTTATTTATTTTAGAGAGAGAGAGATCACAAGTGTGGGAAGGGAGAGAGGGAGATAATCTCAAGCGGACTCCCTGCTGAGTGTAGAGCCCGGCCAAAACTGTCAAGTCAGACATTTAACTGACTAAGCCATCCAGGGCGCCCCAAATGGATTTCAAATATTAAGTATTGAAATTGTGGTACAAATTCCCTATACTCTCTATGATATTATAGTTACTAAAATAAAACAAAGATATAAGAGGGAATCCTGGGAATGAAAATATCACAGAAGTCTTAAGTATCTGATAATATGTATATTATAATACCCAGAATGATAAAAGATCTCATTTAATAGAAATGGACCATCATCTTGGGGATGGGAATGGTAAAATAGATGTCTGGTCTTATATCAAACAACACTTATTTTGTTGTGTGCCACTAATACACTGAAATGTCTTCTATATTAAATAATCTTATTGTAGTCTCCCAAATGTTTCTATATGACTGGGACAGATCTTTTCTGCCAGCCTTATTTACAGGGACCACAGTTTGTACGTAACTGTTTTATTTAATGGACCAGAACGAAGTATGCAAATTGTTCACTGGATCTTTGGCTCAATGTTCACTTAAATGTTCACTCAAAGCATAAGTTCTGCGAAACACTAAGCACAGAAAATGACACAAATGGTGTCAATTTGGTGCTTCAGTAAACTGTGATAAGCTTAACTATTACAGGATTCTTAAGTCTAATGACTAAGCTACTTATTACTAGAACAGATGCATCCCAAATCATCCTAACTAAAATCCGAGTACCCTAAAGCCTAGCATTTTCCCAGATAACGTATCTGTTAGGTCTTGGTCTCAATATACTCAAATGACAAAAATGTACATGCTATTCTACCTATCCAGGTAGTCGTAACCAGCTTATTCCTAAAAGCTAAATCCATGGTAACTATTTAGATTGCAAAGAAGCCTCACGAGAAGGTATCATGGTTTCCTTTCCATCGAGATTCTGCCATTAGATGAATCAAACAATTCACAGTGTTCAATTCTACTAAATATGTTCAAAAGTAGAGTACTTCCTCCCAATACTGTTCCTCTTCTAATAGCTTAAATAAATGTTCTTCCCTAAGGTTTTCTCCTCTGGTACTCCACCCAGGTTGACACACATACCAAGAATGCGGACCAGATTTTCTCTCAAACATCTGTCTCCTAGTGAGGTGGCAAAGAGCCCACTGCTTACGCCCTCTTCCTTCTCTGCCTCCCAGTGGCAGCTTCCTTCCAAAGACTCCAAGCAAGTTTTACTCTTGCAAAACTAAAAGCTCAGAGAGGCTCAGCTTTCCCCAAAGACTAATACTACAGAAAAGTTCAGTTATTTTTTTAATCTAACACCTAACAGTATACAGGGTTTAAAACAGGACTCAGGTAAAAATAAATACTTCCTGATTCTGAAGGGCACAACGGACAATACAATGTGGAAGAAAATGTGAACTTCCCCATGTTTCTCTGGTTGCTTCTCCAGCCTGTTCTTCAAGAAGTCTTTCACACTAAGAGGATTAGCTATATACTGAACTGAAACAGAAAAATCACCACAAACCTTCATTTCTCATTACAAATTGCTTGGAAGAGCTGTTGAACATGACAAGGTCTCCATTTCAGGGAAGGCCATCTAACCCCTGAGTACTTTGATCTACAGAACCTAAAGAAAAGAAATTCAAGACACTGCACTCAGCCCTGGAGAGCGATCCAGAGGGGATGTCTTCTAGGCTTTAAGTGGAAGTCCACCACCTAGTTAGTGTAGAACTAGAATCCATTGGGACTTTTTTCTTTTTACTTTGTTTCACTAAGGATACCCCTCCACAAAGGCTGCCTCTCAGGCTCCTGGGCAAGGATAACCATCAATAAGCTGCTCATGCTCCTCTCATTACCACACAGCAGGATCATTCCAGTGAGGCTTAACATCAGGCAAAAAAGGTGTGTGCGTGTGTGTGTATTAGATTAAACATGAAGCATACATCAATAGCTCCATAAATACTTATGGTTTATGGACCATAAACCATAAGCAGACCTCTTCTGGTCACATTACAAACTGACATACTAGGGGTACCTGGCTGGCTTAGTCACTTAAGCGACCACCTCTTGGTTTTGGCTCAGGTTGTGATTTCAGGGTCATGGGATAGAGGCCAGCATGGGGCTCCACGCTGAGCACAGAGTCTGCTTAAAGACTCTCTCTACTCCGACCTGCCCCTCCCCTCTGTGCATGCACACTCTCCTTCTCGCTCTCTCAAGTAGATAAATCTTTGGAAAAAAAAAACCAAAACCTGACTTATTAGGACACAGAACTAAATGGCATAAACAATAAAGAAAAACAGACAGTTAAAATGCCTATGCTACCTGCCATGAAGCATACAGAGTCACATGGCCTGGCACTCATCATTTCAGGGACATTTTCCTATTTATTAGTAACATTTAATCCATTACCCTGATATTTAAAAATACTTATGAAAATAATTTCATAGGAAATAGTTAAAAAGGAAAAATATAAGCAAGAAACAATAAAGAGAATAGTAAACAGTTATAAGAACTGATTTTTTCATTACAAATTTGATGCTTTAAATTTGTACAATGCACACATAGTTCTATAATTAAAGATGGAAATCTAGAGAAAAACAATCATTTATAATTCACAACAATAAAGTTAATATACAGTTCTCACAACAAAATTATTTTAAAGGAGCTTTATGAGTATTATAATAAGTCTATATGATGAATCTATTTAGACACTAATGTCAAAAGATAGGAGTACTGCTGAACTGCCTAATTTTCTATCCTTGTATATAATAGAAGATGTATCCTACCGTAATAACTTAATGAACAAAGACAATATAGTACAATGATACATTTGTTAACATCTCAACCATCAAAGGCATAAAATCATAGAGGGAAAAAAGGAATACATTTGCACATGAGATATGTGGAAAGAACAAGAGATTAACGAAAATATGAGTTCTAAGTCATTATACAAGGAAATACCAAATAAGCATCTGGGAGCCAGAGAGCAGAGGGAAAAAAAAATGAATGACAGTCTTCAAATTTAAAAGAAGTAGAAAAGGGACCCAAACAAGGCTGAGGACCAAAGACGAATCAGAAGAGAGAATGAGAGCTCCCACATGCATGCATCTGCTAATGGGCTCACCTCAGGGCAAGAGTATTTCCAGGATCTAGAAAGCACCAAAGACCAACACTGTTCTCTAGCAATTGCCAACATAACCTACAATCACTACCCTCAGGCTGGTCTCAGAGGAGATAAGAGGAAACACCACAAGCAAAGCATTTTGTATCAATTTTCAAGGAGCTTATCCTCAAGGATGAATAAGGTGACATTTATAAGTAACAGAAAATCAATACAAATACTAAGATGATCTCTCTATGTAGGCTAGCTAAGGAAGACTTCCTTCGCAAGACACAGCACTGGTGCTGGACTTTCAAGGATGAAAGAAAGTTTGCAAAATGAATAAATAAAAATCTATGTTATGCAAAAATAAAGAAAATAACAAATGCCATTTTTTATCATATCAATCATTAAACACATAAGAAAAAATAGCTGTGAGAAAGGAGGCCTGAGAGGAAAAAAAACAAAACTATAGTGTATATAGAACCACACTCTTAAAGATGGGCCAGAAGCCCTTCCAGAGTCAGCTGTCAGAATAGAATTAAGGTGATTTCAAAATTGTAAGGTGATTATCAAAAAATATGTTTTCCTAGAAATCCCTCTAACAGGGACAAAGTATACAAATAGATTTAATAAGATTAAAACAGTGATGGATACCAAGATATATTAAAGCAAACCAATCATTTCAACCAATCTACCTAAAATTGGCATGTATTCATTGTTTCTTATTTTAAGGAGAATAATCACACTGGATACCAGAAATGAGGTAGAGGTCCCACCGAATAGAAAAATGGGGCTAGAAAGAAAAGAAAAGGAATCTTATATAAATCTGCTATCTTGGCTGAGCTTAACCTCAAATAAATAGGTATAAAGAAGCTTACTGAGTCCTAGAGTATACAACTTATAAAGGAAAGATACAACAAAACTACTACCAAAGCAAGGTGCCTCACAGCAGATTGCTACATCATTTAAAACTTAAATCTGATGGCAATACTACTTACTAGCATAAGATCAGTTAATTAGTAGAGCAAGTCAGGATTCTATTAAAAACTGATTTATGCAAGGTGTTTTTATTTAAAAAAGAAACCAAAAGGCATACAGACATGACCAAAGTATAGTCAATCAAATATGTGATAATTTCAGCTACTTAAGAAACAAGGATGAGCAAGTTCCTTTAAGGACTTGTGGCTCCGAGAGCCTCTGACCTGCCTTCTTGAGGAAGCACCTGTGTCTGTGCTCCCTTATCTCAACTGCAGCCACAACTAGGTTCTAGGAAAGTGAAGTTACTGGTTGAATAGCCTTCCAACTTTTAGTGCAGTAATAATGTGGCCATTAGATCCCCAGCTTTGGACCCAATGGCTGACCTAGAATGGCCTCAGCAAGCATCAGTTACAAATGAAACAGAAGGGAAAACACGGATGTCATTTCTATTTTGATTCAGGTATGCTCTATGGGTGTCCTTTTAACCTCAAAGACCCGCCCAATTTTATAACTTAAAGCCTCATCAGCAATGAACCCAAGTATAGTGCTCATACCCTGGCATGATCTGAAGGTTACCAGAAAACTGAGACAGACAGACAGACAGACAGACAGAAAGGAAGAAAGAAAGAAGGAAAGAAAGACAGACAGTCGGGCCAAGTGAAGAAAACTAACTCCTCTTAGAGGAAGAGTGTCAATGTGTACATAAGCACCTGGCATCACTGTAATCTGAGTATCTATTCCTAATCTAATTCACCTGGTCACCATGTTCTATGGATCAAATGGAAAAGACAGAGAAAAGTTGTGAACTCACATTAAAAATGAAGACACGGGACACCTGGGTGGCTCAGTTGGTTAAGCGCTGCCTTCGGCTCAGGTCATGCTCTCAGCGTCCTGGGATCGAGTCCCACATCGGGCTCCTTGCTCGGTGGGGAGCCTGCTTCTCCCTCTGCCTCTGCCTGCCACTCTGTCTGCCTGTGCTCGCTCTCTCTCCCTCTCTCTCTGACAAATAAATTTTTTTTAAAAATGAAGATATACTTTAATAAGTCAAACTCCTAGGAATCTGATATATGGTCCATCTAAAACCTCATCCCAGGGAAGTGAATATCAGATTTCTTTTTTAAAGTAACTCAGATCTCTCTTACTTACTCTTACTTTGGAGACCCTGACAGGTATGGTGCCCCCAAGCGGAGAATAACTGATCTACAAAAGAAATAAGCAGAATCCTTCAAACAGACTTCCCTACTTTTCTTCACTTATCAGATATCTCAGGATGAGAAACACAATTATTGGAAGAGAAAATCTGACTCGAAAAAGAAAAAGTTAAGAAATCTGAGGGCAATATCCATTCACAAATGCCAATAACCTCTGATAGTTACAGAAAAGTTAGATACTAACTACAGTTCCATCTGCCTTTTCATCTATCCACCTATCTCTGTACTTATATCTCCAGATTAAATCAAGTATGCAAACTGCTGGGGCAGGTAGGGATTAAAATGACCAAGACCTATAACCAAGAAAAACACTGAAACTTCATGAAGTATTAAAGAGAAAATGCATTTTAAAACATCCCTACCTTCCTTCTAATCTTCCTTGAATCCCTTCTTCAGTCACTTAAAATTACATATGTCATAAAAACGTTGCAGGGCAAAATAAACCTACAAAACAGTCTTTCCCCTTAAAGGAATTTCAGGAAATCCCTACTTGCCAGAAGTCCTTAGCATAGATGAAAGTTAAATTATTGATTTTATATAAAAGACGGACACTGTGCAGCAGCCTCTAAATTTTGTCTTTGTTTTGATACAATAGTCTGGATTTCACCCCTTGATTTCTGTTCTTCACAAATCTTCAGACTTGCTACAGAAAGTTACAGAAAAAGTCACGCATACAAGACAGAGTAGCAAGCAAGCCTGCTCCCAGCCCTTAAGTGCTGAAATCCCAAACTGCCACACTGCCTTCCGTCCCAGGCCCTCAAAGCTGCCCTCTATTTTTTCTAGGCCTCTCTCTTCTGTTAACATCAGCAGCTCAAGCTCCAAGTCTCCCTGTTTTTCTTTTTTTACTTTTATTTGTTTGGTACTTGTTTTTGTTTTCTCTTTTCAAATTTTTATTTAAATTCTAGTTAGTTACCATACAGTACCATATTGGTTTCAGTAGAATTCGTGATTCATACAACACCCAGGGCTCATCATAACAAGTGCCCTCCTTAGTACCCAGTTTCTTTAAAAGATTTATTTTAGAGGGACAGTGTGCATGCATACACATGAGGGGAGGGCCAGAGGGAGACAGAGAAAAAAATCTCTAGCAGACTCCCCGTAGAGTGAGGAGCCCCATGCCGGGCTCAATCTCACAATCCTGAGATCAGGGCCCGAGTCAAAACCAACAGTTGGGTACTCAACAGAGTGAGCCACTGATGCACCCAATACCTTCTTTTTTGTCTTAATTTTAAGATTTACTTGGAAGAAGAGCAACACAAAACAGGACACTACAAACAAAAAAAAATAACAGCTTCTGTTGTGAGAATCACAAAAACCCTATTCTACCTTTCCTCAGTACTTATGAACAGATCCACTTTTTGTAACGGTTAATTGCTCCATAGAGCCAAGAATCATCCTGGACATATATAGGGAAGTATATTTCAATAATCTAAAGAAAAGTTACTTTGGAAATGAGCATTATCTAACCACTATAGTCCATGTCACATTTAGATATCTTTAGTTCTCTCCATATATACAGCCTGACCTAGTGTTCATTTTTCATGCAAATCAAATAAATAGTTGGTGTGTGTCAGGCATGAAACTTTTTCCAATCCAATTCACTGCAGGAAACTAATGTCTTCAGAAGCGTCAGTCAGCTCAAAAATCTAGACCATTTCACACCACGAACAAAAGAGGATCCTTCACCCTCCAAAAGGAGACTTCCTAGATGTAGTTTTCCCTACCCAAGGTTTCCAGCAGTTCCTATTAATGATTATTTTGTCTATTTTAAGGAAGTGTAATAAAACAACTGTTCATGCTCTCCTAAAAATATAAGAAAACCTGGTAAGTTCAGATCAAAAGAATGTGCTTGATCAGTTTACTTTGGTATTTATTAGCAATATGAACCATATTAAGTTCATTCTTTCACTGGTTGTAATTACTAAGCAATTATGTGCCAGACACAGCACTAGGCACTGACGTGACAACATAAAGACCTTTCTGATGGCACCTGAATAACCATCTAATTATAAGCAAGTAAGAGGTTCTAGGAAAGTGAAGTTACTGGTTAAATAGCCTTCCAACTTTTAGTGCAATAATACTGTGACATTTTCAGCTGGCTAACATAAAGATAGCTAAATTTAGAATAAAGTGTTTTCATGGTAATCACGTAAGACAAGAAAAATTCATTATACAAAATCATCCATAATGATCTATTCCCTCTAGTATCACAACTACCCCTGTCCACATATGTGAGCTTACTGACATGACAGGAGTGGATTCTAGGCCACACAGCCTTGCTGCTGAGGATACAAAAGAATTCTGCAATAAGAGAATCATCTGGAATACACATCAATACATCAAGAATCATATTCTTCTGCCGATCTAATCTGGCTCAAAATTTACACTGCTAACCTTAACAGAAGTATCCCTTTGAAAAAAGCTCAAGATTTCATGGAAAAGCAGAGGTTCAAAACAGTAAATGATATTTAATACTATTTTCTCACCTAGAGCTAATGCTATAAAAAAAATCAAAGAATAATGTAAAAAATAGCTAATAAAGCCTGTTTCTTATAGGAAAACTCACAGAAGTACTAATTCTGCAAAACTCCTGCACGTTTATATTTTTCAGCATCCCTTGAGATCCTAATATACTGTTAGTCTTTTTTCTTTCTTTTTTTTTTTTTTTCTTGCAAATGTGGTCACCCAGCAGATATCTTATTGCTGAATGCTGGGATGAGTTAGGCTTGAGGATGCTTTTTTACCGTTGCTGATGCCAAAACTATTTACACTTAACAAACATTTGGTGAGCATTCAGGATTAACATCCACATAATATATGAAATATGGCGTGGTGATGCTACATTGTCATTCTGTCCTTGGGCGTGCATCCTATGAAAACTCCCCACAGAAACTACTAACAGAACAGATCCATTCTTAGTAATTATATCACTTAGTTATAAGTTCCCCTTTTGGTATTGTAGTTAGATTCTGGAATATTTAATAGTCATATTAGTCCTAAACAGATTAACAAAGTAGAGATATAAGCGCTAATTAAGATTACCTTTGCTCCAAAGATGACGAACACATTTGTCCAGAGGCTGATTCAGAACCACAAGGCAGTATTTCAACTTCCCTATGGAAATAAAAGAAGTAAAATTAGTAGGTGAACAGAGTCCTCTGTTCCCCTCATTTGAGTCTGGAATCACATTCTACTAATCCAGATCTTCAATCTCCACAGAGCTAAACTTCAACCACAGCTAATTTCTCATACCTTAATTTTAAAAAACACCATAGTTTAACCAGGTTGACTTTATCCAATATGTCTGTCCAACATTACCATACTGCTGCAGAACTGATTATAAAAACAATTTATCGGGGCGCCTGGGTGACTCAGTCGTTAAGCATCTGCCTTCGGCTCAGGTCATGATCCCAGGGCCCTGAGATCGAGCGCCACGTGGGCTCTCCGATCAGTGGGAAGCCTGCTTCTCCCTCTCCCGTTCCCCCTGCTTGTGTTCCCCTCTCGCTGTCAAATGAATAAATAAAAATCTTAAAAAAAAATAATAAAGTGCTTTGTAATAAAAAAAATTATCATAAAAATAACTGGGTAAGCTTCTTTTTATAGGGAATGAGGAGCAAAAATGGTCTTAAAATGAATTCTCATCGTTATGGGACATCCATCCCTTGGACACAACTAGTCTTCTATCTTGCTAGTCCAACATCATCCTGACATTAACCAAGTAGTGGTGCCTGGAGGGCACGTGTTTTCACACTCATTCTCATTTATTCATTTTCTCTCTCCTACCCAGTCTCTCTCTCTCCCTTACCCCATACAAAATTTTGTGTATGCACAGAATCCCACTAGCTCTTTTCATGACTCTTTTACTCCAAGTTTTTAGATGACACTCAAGAGACGAAGACACTCAAAAGACAGAAAAGTTACTTCTCCAACAGTCATTCCAAGCCCTTTATAATGTACTAAAAATAGTGCAATGTAAAATGCAATCAGGCTGTTGAAAACCTGTCATTCAGGGCAATCCAAGCATTCCATTTCATTTATGGAAGAGAAATGTTTGTTTGGTGATAAGAAAAATTAATTTTTTAAGCAGTCTCAGTGTTAGAAATGGAACAAGATAAGGAAATGAAAAGGGGATGCCATGATCCACAGCACACATTCTTAAAGGCTGATTATAAAGCAGTCACTGAGAGTACAAAGAGGAATAAGATTACAGAGTATCTGTGAGGTAAAACATTTATAATAAAGAGTATTTATTCTACAATACAATACGACACAATAATATGAAGAGGACCAGGTATACACTGATGAGTATAGCAGGAATTCAAAGCCCAGAAAGTCAATAAGGTCTGGTGTCACCCTAGAAATCTTTGTGAAATGCAGATCCCTGAACTTGATCTTAACAGGAAAAATTAAAAAAAAAAAAAAAAAAAAGAAAGAAAGAAAAAGAAATAATAAGAAGTTGGAAAGAATAAAGGAAGGGGCGTTCCAGACAAGGAAAACACCACAGAGGAAACTGCTATCCATTACCATTAGGGTAACCACCACGCTGTTTCAGAAGCAATGCCTTATTGACAGGAACCCAAGGCAAAGACCAGCATCCCAGATTTCAGACGTACTGCTTAAATAGAGGAGTTTAAGTTGAGGCTCCCAGGAAGTATATAAAAGGGATGCAGAAATGAGTACTAAAAGCAATTTGCGTCTATTTCGTAATCATGCATTCAGAAATAATCACCAAGGTCAAAGAGCAGCCTAGCACCTGAAATACTGCAAAGTGCAGAGACAAAAGAACAAAGGAGGAAAGCAACATCGTACTATTTGGCTCACCAATCACCACTACAGAGCTGAAGGACATCAACAAAGGAAACGTAGAAGGAAAAGCCGAAAGGCAAAAGAACAAAGACCGTATTTCCCAGAATGCGCCATCAATAACACAGCGTGCTCCTAGAGATGTCACAGAGACTAAACAACCAGAAAAGGCCAATGAGGAGGGGAAATCTCAAAGCAAAATCTGAAAAGTCACAGAGGGAGCCTCAACTCAGGGAAGAGAACAAGGCGTTCGTAAACCAGGAGGAGAGGCACCTCTTCTTAAAAAATAAAAAGTCAGCTATGAGAAATGAAGAGGAAATGGCAGCAAAGTCGAGAGAAGACTCTTTAAATATGGAAACAATCTTCTACTCCGAAGAGAAGAGGAAGAGAAGCTGGGATTCGTTCATTTGTTTAGCAGGCATTTATAGAGCATAAAATACTCCTGTTCGGGCACCACTGAGCTTGCAGCCCTCCTCAGACTTACAATTCAGGGATGAAAACCAATACCTACTATGATCGAGGTACATGAACACATGGAGAGACACAGAGAACCGAGGCAGAGGCAAAGTATGGTTGATTTATTTGTAAAAACAAAACCAAAGTGAGAGTACGAAATTAGAGTACAATGTGAACCATTTTAAGACAATCACTGTAAGAAGTGGATTACAGAAGGTGACGGTCCATAATTTTAAAGCTACAAATGCATTTGGAGTTCACTAGCAATGAGAGGACATCAGGTCCATATCTGATTCAGGACTTTTCCCACTACTTCTGGAAAGGGCAAGCAGGAGTAGGCATAAACAAGACAGTGATGACAGGAGGCTTGAGAATTGGCAAGATCCCTTGAGAGATAAAGGGAATCCACGATGCTCCTTTCGACAGCATCACTGTGAATGAATGACTGTGGCAGAGACCAGTAACTGCCACAGGATACTTTCTCTTCTTTAACAGAATCCTGGGGAAATGGGGGTCATTCTGCTTCATTTTTGGTTTTTACTTTGTTTTGCTTTCTGTTTTTTGTTTTACTAGGCACATTACTCTCCAGGTGAAAAACTATATCCCCCAGACTCCTTTGTAGTTTTAAGATTAAGTCTGGCCAAGGAGACATATATCAGACCTTTAAAAGTTACTTTTAGGGAGTCTCCTTAAAATGGAAGGGGCTCCATCCTCTCCTTATCTTGCTCCTTCCTGCCATCTGGATCAAGGATTGAGGAATCACTCAATAAAATTTTAGCAGCCACCCAGGACCATCGAAACAAGAGCAACAGCCGGAAGGAGCCGGGGTACCCCATGACTCCATGAAGCAAACCTTCCATTCCACATACACTTCATTGCCTGCTTACAGACTTCTTTCATGTGAAGAAAACTAAACTTCCATTTTACATCACTATTATCTGGGGTTTCCCTATCCTATAGAGAGAAACTAAGTTTTAATTACTGCAATGATTAGGCTGTGCTGAGACAATCAAGATAGGAATTAGAAGAGAATCTTAAAGAGGAACAGGCATGCATCAAAACGTAGGAAGGAAAATTTTTGCCCATTCATTCATTCAACATGGATGGAACATCAACGTAAGACATTCATAGCCTGGGGGGTGCTTGGGTGGCTCAGTCAGTTGAGGGTCCCACTCGATTTTGGCTCAGGTCATGATCTCAGGATGGTGATATTCAACCCTCCCCCACCCCAACCCACTGTGGGACTCCTAACTGGGGAGAAGGGTGTCTGCTTGAGATTCTGTCCTTCTCCCCCTCCGCCCCCAACTTACCTCTCTAATAAATCTTTTTTTTTTTAGTCACAACCTGACACATAATAAGGACTCAATAGGATGTTAATGGCAAGAAGTTAGTAATCTGGATAAACCAAATGTCCTTTAACATTTGACAAGATCTGTACCGCTAAAAAAGGTATTCAACAATATGATCTGTATATTTATATGAATGAATGAAACTACCTTCTGTCACAGATTCTTTGATATGTAAACTTAGCATTTTTGTGACTCAAAGAGCAATGTGATGAAAGGGAAAGATTTTATTATCCACATTACTGCTCCTCTAAACCAATACTTTCACTAAGGTGTTATCTTGTGAAGACATTTTTGAAAAGAATGATGCAGCATGAAAACGTATAATACAGTTTTGATTTGCATTTCCCTGATTATTGACATTCAGCATCTTTTCATGTACCTGTGGTCATGCATGTATCTTCTTTTGAAAAGGTCTATTCAGGGGCACCTGGCTGGCTCAGTTGGTAGAATATGTGACTCTTGTCTCAGGAGTCTAAGTTTAGCTCCCTGTTGGGTATAGAGGTTACTTTAAAAATAAACTCTAAAAGAAAAAAAAAAAAAAAAGAAAAAGGTCTTCTGCCCATTTCTTCATTGGATTTTTTTTTTGCTACTGAACTGTACAAATTCTTTGTATATTTTGATTAGTCTCTTATCAAATACATGATTTGCAATTGCCTTCTCCCATTCAGTAGGTTGTCTTTTCATTTTGGTGATGTAATCCTTTGCTGCACTGAAACTTGTTAGACTGATCTCCCAACTCATGCTTCTGGTATCAGATTCAAAAATCATCACCAAGACCTGTCAAGGAGCTTATTGCTTAAGTTTTCTTCTAGAAGTTTCATGGTTTCAGGTCTTATGTTTAAGTCTCTAATCTATTTTGAGTTTATTTTTTGTGTATGGTGTATGATAGTGGTCAAGTTTTATTGTTTTGTTTATGGATGTCCAATTTCCCCAACACCATTTATTAAAGAGACTGTCTTTTCCCCATCTGTATATTCATGGCTCCTTTGTCATCAATTAATGACCATGTATGTATGGATTTATTTCTGAGCTCTCTAATGTGCTCTGTTGACTTATGTGTCTGTTTTTATGCCAATACTGTTTTAATTACCATAGCTCTATAATATATTTTGAAATCAGAGATTGTGATGTATCCAGCTTTGTTCTTTACCAAGATTGCTTTGGCTATGTGGGGTCTTTTGTGCTTCTGCAAAATTTAGGATTGTCTGTTCTATTTCTGTGAAAAACACCTTCCCCCTTTGGAATTTTGATAGGGATTGAATTAAATCTGTATATTCCTTTGAATAGTATGGACATTTTAACAATATTAACTCTTCTAGTCCATAAGCATGGAATATCTTTTATTTGTCTTTTTTAATTTCTTTCATCAATGTCTTATAGTTCTCAATATATAGATCTTTTACTTTCTTGGTTAAATTTATTCCTAGGTACTTTATTCTTTTTAATGAAATTGTGAATGAGATTATTGTCTGAATTTCTGGTAGTTCATTATTAGTGTATTTAAATGAAACAATTTTTGTGTACTGATTTTTTTATCCTGCAACTTTACAGAATTCATTTATTAGTCCTAACAGTTTTTTGGTGGAGTCTTTATGGTTTTCTATATATAATATCATGTCATTTGCAAATTTTGACAATTTTACTTCTTCCTTTCCAACTTGGAGGCCCTTGTTTCTTTCTCAAGAAGCTTAACTACTGTGTCTAGAACTTTCAGTATTATGTTGAATGTTAAGTGCCAATAATGGGCACCCTGTCTCGTTCCTGACCTTAAAGGAAAAGGTTTCAGCTTTTCACAGTTGAGGGTGGTGTTACTTGTCATATACTGCCTTTATTACGTTGAAGTATGTTTCCTTTATACCCACTTTGAGTTTTTATATAAATGGATGTTAAATTTTGTCAAATCATTTTTCTTCATCTTTTTGAGATGGTCTTGGGATTTTTATCCTTCATTTTGTTAATATGGTGTGTCATATTGACTGACCTATGGATGAACCACCCTTGTATTTCTGGAATAAATCCCACTTGATCATGTGTATGATCGTTTAATATATGGTTGAATTCAATGTGCTAATATTTTATTGAGGATTTTTATATCTATGTTTGTTTATCAGGGATATTTAGCCTGTAATTTTCCTTTCTTGTGGCATCCTTGTCTGTTTTTGGTATTAGGGTAATGCTGGCCTTGTAAAATGACTTTGGAAGAATTCCCTCCTCTTCTATTTTCTCTAAGATTTTTAGAAGGATTGATATTAACTTTCTTTGATTGTTTTGGTAGAACTTAACCTGTGAAGGCATTTTGGTCCTGGACTTTTGTTTGCCGGGAGGTTTTTGATTACTGAGTCAATCTTCTTACTAGTAATTGATTGGTTCACATTTTGTATTTCATCATTACCCAATCTTGGTAGGTTTTATGTTTCTAGGAATTTACCTATCTTTTAGGTTGTTCAATTTGTTGGCATATATTAGTCTCTTATCCTTTGTATATCCTATGTGTTTCTGTAGTACCAGCTGTAACATCTTCTCTTTCATTTCTGATGTTATTTGAATCCTTTTTTTCCCTTGGCGAGTCTACCGATTGTGTTTATCTTTTCAAAGAATGAGCTCTTTCATTCATCTTTTCTGTTGTCTTTTTAGTCTCTATTTCATTTATTTCTGTTCTAGGCTTTAATTCCTTCTGCTAACCTTGGGTTTCATTTTTTCTTCTTTTTCTAGTTTTCTGAGGTGTAATTAGGTTGTTTGAGACTTTGTTTCTTAAGGTAGGCATTCATCATTATGAACTTCCCTCTGTGAACTGCTTTTCCTGCATAGATTTTGGTATGTTACATTTCCATTTTCACATGTCTCAAGGTGTTTCTCTTTTGATTTCTTTGACTCACTGGTTGTTCAGCAGCATGTAAATCTCTATACATTTGTGAATTTTTCAGTTTTCTTCATGTAATTAATTTCTAGTTTGATACCACTGTGGTCAGAAAAGCAACTTCATATAATTTCAAGCATTTTAAATTTATTAAGGCTGGTTTTATGACCTAACACATGAATTATCTTGGAAAATGTTCCATATATATTTGAGGAAAATGTGTATCCTGTTGCTTTTGCATAAAACATTCTACACATATATGTTAAGTACAGTTAACATGTCCTTCAAAGCCAGTGTTTCCTTACTGATTTTCTGCTGGATGATCTATCCATGGATATAAGTGGGGTACTAAATTCCCCAGGTTTTATTGTATTGCTGTCTATTTCTAACTTTGGTTCTGTTAATATACATACAGAGGTAGAGCCTTGCACATCTCTAAATCAATGATTTCAAAAATGCAGTCTTACAGCTCAGGTGTAAAAGTTTGTTTTGTTTTGTCTTCATTGAAAAAGAAACCAAGACTTAATGATATTGAACATGTAGAAGAGCACACCAGAGCCTCACCTGTCCCTGCAGTAAAGGATCATGAATTATTATAAATGAAATTCCCTAATGAAAAAGTGTTAGCTCCAAGCAAAGGCATAAGCAGTTCACTTACTTCTCCCTCAATATATTATGAATGATGCACTTTACCTGTGACCAATAAAGTAAAATGACACATTTTTACATGAACTCATCTTCACAGATCGCTGAGTAGCTTAAAAATATTCTTCAACACATACTGAAGATAATATGAATTGCACAAAGGCATAATTGTACATGAAAATGACAGAACTAATCACTCCTACTTCCTAAAACTAGCTCTTAAGCTTCAAATACAATCTTACCAGTTTAGGGAGGCCCTGGTGGGGGAAGGGAGGGAGGGAGGCAAAAGGGGAAACAGGGAAAGAATGACAGGAAAAGGAAGGAAGGAGAGAAAGAAAAGAGGATGATAGTAAGATATAAACTTTGGATTTACATCAATTATCATAAATGAATTAATCTACCTTTAAGTATACAGAGAAGTAGTTACCAACCTGATGGGTACCAGCATCACAAATTTTTTGTTTGTTCGTTTAAGATTTTATTTATCTATTTGACAGACAGATCACAAGTAGGCAGAGAGGCAGGCAGAGAGAGAGAGGGAAGCAGGCTCCCCGCTGAGCAGAAACCCCAACGCGGGCCACCATCCCAGGACCCCGGGATGACGACCCAAGCCAAAGGCAGAGGCCCAACCCACTGCTAATCTCCTTCCCTAGAAATTCTGATTAAACATGCTGGCAGTTGGGCCTGTACAACATGATTTTTTCAGAATCACCGTGACAGAGTCTAACAAATAATCAAAGTTGAGAACCATTTGTATGGTGCTTTGAAATATTAACTGTTAGTAGAAAGCCATCATTAATAGCACAATTTTTTTTAAAGTAGGCTCCATGCTAGGAAAATATGGGATTTAAACTCATGACACTGAGATCAAGACCTGAGCTGAGATCAAGAGTTGGACACTAAAATGACAGCCTCCCAGGTGCCCCAATAGCATCATTATTTTTAAAAACTTTTTATTTCGTATTTATCATACTTTTAATTGCTGTTTTCTGAAATTTTTTATTTCAGATATTGTTTACATCACAATAATTATTTGCAAATACAAATTGGTTTTTTCTTTAACCACTATGGTATGAGACCAAAAAAGAACTGAAGACCAGAACCCTAAATAAAAATACACTGAAATAAAACACAATGTGCAATGGATAAAATTAGCAAAATGCATTAGCAAGTAAGCAACTGTTTAATGATCGATCTTGGTTTTTAAAAATTTACTGGAATCAGATAAAATTGATTATTGGATAAAACACATGCCAGTCATTATATGTAACAGCTATGTTGTCACACGACTAAAGACCACTACTACAAATCTCATCCCTAAAAGTATTTCAGTTAAACAACAGAAACTCTAGGGGTGTGTGGGTGGCTCAGTTGTTGGGTGTCTGCCTTCAGCTCAGGTCATGATCCCAGGATCCTAGGATCGAGCCCCGCATCGGGCTCCCTGGTCCACAGGAAGCCTGCTTTTCCCTCTCCCACTCCCTCTGCTTGTATTCTCTCTCTCGCTGTGTCTCTATCAAATAGTTAATTAAAATCTAAAAAATATATATATATTTAAACAATAAAGACTCTAGGTACTGAATTTCATTTTCACATTGTACAAACTTCTATATTTAAGGGCAAGATTCTTTTTTCAAGTGTCCACAGGGAAATCAAAACTGTCAAGCCAATTTGTTGAGGAAATAAATTGCTTATGGGAAAAGCAGAACTATTAAAAAGCTCTGAGCAAATATTTCATACCAGTCTATTAAACTCATCGAATTAGCAATAGACTAAGCACCGGTAAGTCATGTATAAGAAGCTGCTTCCGAGAAAGTAAAGAGTAGACATAAACAGATACTTCCTGAGAAATCCCTTGCTCTACCCACCAAAGAGTGACCAGTCAATATACCCCAGTTGCACTAGCATAATAAATTGTGCCCCCTTCCATAAGCAAAGGGCCCTGGTTGAAGGGGTAGGTTAGATGGTCTTTCTGCCATCTACCTTCACTTCTACCCCATCTCTGTTTCAGTCTTCAGCAAAACTCACTTCAATGAGGTTTTCATCCCACCACCTCCTGGAAATAACTATTGTCTCAGTCATCAGTGACCTTCCATTCTAAAATTCAACAGCTAAATACAGTTATCCCATTGTGTATATGCATACAATAATTCTTTACCATTCATATATCAACAGACACTAAGTTACTTCTTGGGTATTATAAATAATGCTGCAACAAATGTGAAGGTGTTTATGTTCTTCTGAATTAGAATTTTTGTTTTTGAATAAATAAATTTTGTTTTTGAATAAATAAATAAAGTAATCCCAGAAATGGAATTACTAGGTCGTATGGCAGTTCTATTCTTAATTTTGTGAGGAACCTCCATACCACTTTCAATAGTGGCTGCACCAATTTATATTGCCACCAACAGTACACGAGGATTTCCTTTTCTCCATATGACTTGCAGTTGTTTTCTCCCACTCAGTATGTTGTCTTTTCATTTTGGTGATGGTATCCTTTGGTGATGCTATTAATTCTAACAGACTGATGTCCCAACTAATGCTTTGGTATCAGATTGAAAAAAAATCATCACCAAGACCAATGTCAAGGAGCTTACTGCCTAGGTTTTCTTTAGGAGTTTTGTGGTTTCAGGTCTTACATTTAAGTCTAATCTGTTCTGAGTTTACTTTTTGTATACGGTGTAAGATAGTGGACCCTTTTCATTCTTTTGCAGGTGGCTATACAATTTTCCCAACGCTATTTATTGAAGAGACTGTCCATCTCCCATTTTATATTCATGGCTTGTCATGAATTAATTGACTACATAAGCATAGGTTTATTTCTGGGTTCCTTATTCTTTCCATTGACCCTTGTGTCTGGTTCTATGCTAATACCATATTGTTTTGATTACTAAAGCTTTCTAATATAATTTGAAATCAGGGAATGTGATGCCTTGAGCTTTTTCTTTCTTAAGATTACTTTCACGGGACGCCTGGGTGGCTCAGTTGGTTAAGCGGCTGCCTTCGGCTCAGGTCATGATCCCAGCGTCCTGGGATCGAGTCCCGCATCGGGCTCCTTGCTCGGCAGGGAGCCTGCTTCTCCCTCTGCCTCTGCCTGCCACTCTGTCTACCTGTGCTCGCTCTCTCTCTCCCTCTCTCTCTCTCTGACAAATAAATAAATTTAAATTTAAAAAAAATTTTTTTTAAAGATTACTTTCACTATTCAGGGTCTTCCATGGTTCCATATAAGTTTTGGTTTGTTCTTTCTATTTCTGTGAAAAATGCCACTGGAATTTTGATAGGGATGATTGCATTAAATTTGCATGTTCTCCTGGGTAGCATAGGAATTTTAACAATATTAATTCTTCTAACCCATAAACATGGAGTATCTTTCCATTCATTTGTGTCTTCTCCACTGTCTTTCATCACAGTACTATAGTTTTCAGTGCACATGTCTTTTACCTCCTCGTTTAAATTTATTCCTGGGCATTTTATTCCTCTTGATGCAATTGTAAATGGAACTATTTTAATTTCTCTGATAGTTCATTATTAGGGGGCAAACATTTTTTTTTTTAAAGATTTTATTTATTTATTAGACAGAGAGAAATACAGTGAGAGAAGGAACACAAGCAAGGAGAGTGTGAGAGGGAGAAGCAGGCTTCCCACCAAGCAGGGAGCCCGACGTGGGGCTCGATCCCAGGACCCTGGGATCATGACCGGAAGGGGGCAAACATTTTTGTGTGTTGATTTTGTATCTTACAAATTTATTGAATTTATTAATTCTAACAGTTTTTTTTGATGGAGTGTTTAGGCTTTTATATACATAATATGTCATTTGGAAATTGTGACAGTTTTACAGTGGCCTTTCCAATGTGGATGCCTTTTATATATTTTTCTTGCCTAATTGCTCTGGCTAGCACTCCAATACCAAGAATAAATGGTATCTTGATAATTATAAATTAAGAAAAATCTGAAACAACTGGAAATGCTCTGCAGAAATCCAACTAAATAAAGAGACTGGAAATATTTTTTCATGTGATTAGATTAAGACTCTTCAAGTTAAATGGAGGTTTATATTTAATACCTATTTAGAGAATTAAAAAATCCACATATTACACTGAGAACTCTATAAACCTTGTTCTATATCTAGTTATTATCTTTCAACCTTCAGGTTAAAAGTATATTTAGATCTGAAATGTTTAAATCAGTTTCTGTGAAGAGCATTGCCTCCTACAATGCAACCAAAATGGTTCTGTCCAAGTTTGATGATCCTCATTTTGTAAACTATGTCCCTAAAAACAAAATGCTCCTGATCAAATTTCTCCCTGGAAGCCACTATGCCAGAAAAGCATTTTATACCTGGTAAGCTTCTATTGTGTAAGTAGGGGGAACAGGAAAGGGAAATTAAGTCTAAAAATCTTGAAGTTTCTAGACATAAAAGAAAAGGCCATACCAAGAAGTTTTTTTTTTCCTCACTCTGGCAAAGGTTAGTCATATACTTGTTCCCAAAAAACATTCTCACTGTAACCCAAATGAAGGAAGGAGAGTTCTTCATGTTGGAATATTGATGGCTTTCAAGTTGATGACAAAATTCAAAGGTGCTCCATCAACTGTCCTTTGCCCTGCTGACCTGGGCCACAATAAACTGTTTCCTGTCAATCAATAAATCAATTACTGCCTAGCACACTGTAGATGTAGTGTCATGACCTTAAGGGTTCATCATGAAATACTAAAAAATTATAGTCCCTCACATTGGTTTTGACACGTTGACAGCTAGTCCAGGACAGTACTCATACCTGAAAAGTCAATTCATAACATTTTCTGAAGGCAGAATCCATTTAAGTTTGGCACATGCTTCTAAAACAGAAGGCCTACTTTATATCCCTAGGTACTCCTGCAAACTCAACAATTTCTAATTACCTCAAAAAGCACAGAATCCCTTTAACTGGCCATCAATGAAGGCCAACGAGGTTCAACATGCCAATAAATACTCCCTTTCTTAATATCTTTTTTAGATTTTCTATTTGGGCCTGATTAGGTACCATGAGAACTGTTTGGGGGATTAGGGGGCTTCATATGTAGCAATATTATAAATAACGACAATATAGAGAACTTTTAATATTCCTTTCACAGGATTTCTGACTCTAAAGAATACCAATATTTATAATCAAAATAAGTCCAAATTAAGCTAAATTCATATTATTCAAACCACAGTCTGATATTCTCTGAGGCCTCTAGCTGCAGAGAGAACAAATGACATTTATTCGAAGTTTCAGAGTTTACTAGACACGTAATCAATGTCCTTCTCAAATTGACAGTGATTACATAGCAAACAATCGAGCCACCAAAGCACTTCTGGATAAGTCTTTTTGTTCACTCTTTATTAAAAAAATAAATGGAAGAAATAGATTTTAATTTCAGAGAACCATGTACCATGAAGTAATTCTGATTACACACACACATAGTCCATATCAGGAGGCAAAACCGCACTGAAAGAAATCTTACTAAACTCAAGGTAAATAAACACTTTTAGCTCATAAGCACTGTGGGC
>PISX010027284.1:0-23184 GCA_004024625.1 Mellivora capensis | reverse complement strand
TATATCCTGACACTTTACTAAATTCCTGTACAAGTTCTAGCAGTTTTGGCATGGAGTCTTTTGGGTTTTCCACATAGAGTATCATATCATCTGCAAAGAGTGATAGTTTGACTTCTTCTTTGCCGATTTGGATGCCTTTAATTTCTTTTTGTTGTCTGATTGCTGAGGCTAGGACTTCTAGTACTATGTTGAATAGCAGCTGGTTTTGCTCCAGGGGATGTCACCTGACACAACCAAAAGAATGCAGTTCATGAGGTTCATGGTTCACAAAGTCTCTCATCCACCAGGAGGTTAACTTTGGCATATTTACATAGTCATTTCAGAAGAGTAAACAAGAGTATGCAACAGTTCTTGAGGTCAAGGCTTTGAACAGGCATACCACCAGTTCTGTTTCATTCAGTTGGTCAAAGCAAACCACAAAGACAACTCCTATTTAAGGGATAGAAAAATAGATTCTTCCTCTTGATTGCAGGAGCTACAGGAGGTCTCACTGCAAAAAGTTTGGATAAAGAAGAGTGTAAACAAGAATGTCCATATTTTATAATCAAGAAGCAGGTAATTAAGAACCAGTTTCTTCTAAAGACAGCAATAGACTAATCCCAAAACTTTATCATATTAGTAGTTAGTGTCATTAGGGCCTACATATAGTGGTAATGGTAGCAGCAGCAATGACCAGAGAAAATTACAATAACAGGAAGTTTGAAATTATCTCCTTCACTTTTAAAAGAGAGGGGATCAGCTCTTTGATGTCAGCCTTGGGAATGATTTTTTGGATCTGACACCAAAACCAAAGACAACAAAAGCAAAAATTAAACAAGTAGGACTAAATCACACTAAAGACTCTGCACATCAAAGAAAATCATCAACAAAATGAAAAGGCAACCTAGTATTTCCACAGAACATAGAATGGGAGAAAATACTTGCAAATCATCTATTTGATTGGGGTTGATATTCAAAATATATAAAGAACTCACACAACTCAATAGCAGAAAGACAATCTGATTAAAAAAAAAATAGATGAAAGAGCTGAACAGACATTTTTCCAAAGAAGACATATAAGTGGTCAAGAGGTACATGAAAAGTTCACATCACTAATCATCAGAAAAATGTAAATCAAAACTAAGATGAACTATCCTCTTGCACCTGGTAGAATGGCTATCATCAAAAAGAGGAGATAACAAGTGTTGGTGAGAATGTAGAGAAAACGAAACCCTTGAGCATTGTTGGTGTGAATGTAAATCAGCGTTGCTACTATGGAAAACAGTACATTTTCCCAAAACATTAAATTCCCGAAAAAATTAAAAATAGAGCTACTCTATGATCCATCAATCTCACTTTCGGATGTATACCCAAAGGAAATAAAAACAGAATATTGAAGAGATATGGGCACTCACATGTTCACTGCTACATTCTTCCCAACAGCTAACAAATGGAAACAACTTAAGTATCCATCGATGGATAAATGGAAAAAGAAGATGTGATATATATACAAATGAATATTAGAGAAGAGAAAGAAGGCAATCATGCCATCTGTGACAACATGAATAGACTTTGAGAGCATTATGCTAAGTAAAATAAGCCAGATAGATAAAGACAAATACTGGTATCATTTGTATGTGGAATCTAAAAAAAAGTCAAGGGGCACCTGGGTGGCGCAGTCAGTTAAGTGACTGACTCTTGGTTTTGGCTCAGGTCGTGATCTCAGGGTTGTTAAGATTGAGACCTGTGTTGGCTCTGCACTTAGTGTGGACTGCTTAAGACTTTCCCTGGCCAGCCCCCCATCCCCGCCCCATGCATGCTCGCTTTTTCTTTAAAATAAATAAATCTTTAAAAAGAAAAGAAAAGAAAAGAAAGTGAAAACCATAGATACAGAGAGTAGTAAGTGGTTGTGGGAGGCTGGGAGATGAGGGAATAAGGAAGAGATTGGTAAAAATGTACAAACTTTCAGCTGTAAGATGAATAAGGTCTGAGGAGCTATTGTATAATGATGACTACAGTTGATAACACTTTATAATTGAATTTTGCTAAGAGAGTTGAACTTATATGTTTTAATTAACTAGATGAGAAGAATCCTCTTGAAATGTTTATGTATATATAATCACACTATACATACTAAATATTTTATAATTTAATGTTAATTATACCTCCATAAGTTGAAAAAATCTCCAAAATTATCTGTTCCAAATGTGTTAAAATATGAAACTGAAATAATCTGAACATTTTCTATTCTACTGGTTTGTAAGCATATTTTTCTCCTTAGCACTCATCACCATACACAACATTTTTGTGGACATATTATTTGTCTTAAGCTTAATATATACTAAGGAAATCCTGCAATACCATGTCTAATACATTTTAATTGGTGTGACTGATGCAAATTGAAAAATACAAATGACATTTCTTTCTTAATCTGAAATCAGAGAGGTGTTGAAAATACCCATGATCCCAAATTTATGTCCAGGAAATTAAAACACAACATATTCAAACAGTCAACACTAACATGCAGCTATCTTATATTTTTGAGAAATGAGAATCATCCTAGCTATTTAATTCACCTTTTGTGCAACTTACAAAGGTGACAAGAGACTGGGAGGCACTTCTTTCTGGAAATACACATAGAATTCTAACGACAATAGAAAAATTCTGGGCAACATTTGGGTTATCACAGTGAAGTATGAAGTGGAGTTATTTTAGATGAAAACAACCAGATTTGATGAAAAGTTTGGGCAATAGCCCCTGTGAGATAAAGCAAATGAAACCGCGCTCCTTTGACCTACAGGAAGAAAGGATGATTTTGGATTTACTAATAGACTTGAGTATATGAAATGGCCCTGTACAATAGATGAGGAGCAGGTCTCCTTTTCTTGGACACAGGAGTAAAAGGGCTCTAATTAGATTATAAATCAGAGAGACACTCTATCCTATAATAGTTATAAGATCCTGAAAAGAATTATTTTAAGGGTAAGAGTAGAATCTGCTTCTCTGAATGAGAAGAGTCTATTTTAATGGTATTTTGAAGAGCTCAGGCTGAGGGATAAGTTTGCTGACCTCTCCATGAACACTTTAGCCCTGTGATTTGGTACACGAGGCTCAGTGCCATATTTCAAAGGCAAATTTAAAATGGGTCTCTATACTTCTGAATGGAAAGGGAGTCTACTGCTAATTTCAAACCAGTCTCTTCTAATTAATAACTAAATTATTTTTAAAACAATGGAAAAAATGAACAAAAGAAGAAAAAAAATTCCTACATTCTCTGCCAAATAACTAAAAGATCAAATGCTAACATTTTACAATTATTTGAATGTTAACATATCTTGCAATAACTCTAAGAATCAAAGGGCACAAAAGAGTATAGACTGCCAGCAGTTTTGTATGTTTCATAAAATATAATATGAACAAAAATTTAAGACATGCAGGGATAAAAATACACCAAGGAATCTGCTAAGAATTCAAATAGGAACAATAGGTTTTAAAGTATGCTGTTTAGAACAGACAAGAAATGGAGAAGGAAAATGAACAGTCACAATTTTGAGGTATCTTTGAAATTGGTGATGGGACAACTCAAATATGGGCCTTAGCCTATCCTGTATCTGTGTATCTTTTAAGAGGATTGTGTAATTGTTTGGATAAAAGAGAGTAGATCCTCAGAGAACACAGACACTTTATAACAGAGAGCAATTTCATGCCAACTTTGCTCCAGTCAGGAATTAAAAAAAAAACAAAAACACAAGATAGGACACATGTGAAACATGGAACAGCTAGAAAAATCAAAGAAATCCTGTATTCTTGGATGAGATATTTCCACAGAAAGATAAATTGTTTGGAATTTTCATTACTCTGAGAAAACATTATGTTTTTAGGCAGAAGGAACAAAAATATAAGGAAGACACAGGAAATTAAAATACAAGAGGATGCTTAATCAAAAGAGAAATCAATGAGTGGACTATAAGAAAATGAAGTAAAATAACATAATTAAAATCCACATTATAAACAATCAAATGCAATATGCAAATGTGTTAAAGTTATTTAGAACAAAATTGGTGGAAAGCAAGTACTCTCAAGATGCAGAAAAACGATAAAATAAAGTTATTAGTCTAAATATAGAATCACAGAAAACAGAAATTCAATACATGGTCTGATACGCACTATCAGGAAAAAAAATAATGGAAATCAAAATGTAAATTTAAATAGAAGACAATTATCTGTGCTGTGGAAAAGAAAAAGAGATTAAAATGGGTCACAACCTTCAGAAAGTCAAAATAATGAGGTCCATGACTAAATACACTATGGATTTGTTTTTCCTATTTCAAAAACAGAAAAATTTCACCCTAACTTCAAGCAGAAAAACAAATAAATTTAAGAAAACAAAGATTTTCCTAATTTCAGATTTTCTCTGCAATAACAAACACAGGAAGATCATGAAGAATTTGTTGGTGGCATTTTTAGGAAAAATTGTTTATATCACACATTTTACACCCAACATAAATGTCTATGATATAAGATAATGAACAAAAATACATTCTCATACTGCAGGGATTCTGATAATATCTTATGTGCCAAGATAAAAATATTTAAAGATACATATTAACTTAACATAAGAAACAGAAAAATGAAAAACAAAGACAATTTATGTTGTGTGTATTTGGGACTAAAGCAGAAAAAAACCCATGATATATTTAAATGATTGTTATAAATGTGCTTATAAAAATAGAAACATTTAAAAACTAATGTAAATATAAAGTAAAAATATGCATACTGAATATGTGTATGCATATAAAAATTGGCCAGTCTTCTTTTTTTTAAAGATTTTATTTATTTATTTGACACAGAGAGAGAGATCACAAGTAGGCAGAGCAGCAGACAGGGAGAGAAGGGGAAGCGGGCTCCCCACTGAGCACAGAGCCCAATGCAGGGCTCAATCCCAGGACCCTGAGATCATGACCTGAGCTTAAGGTAGAGACTTAACCCACTGAGCCACCCAGGAGCCCCTGACCACAGTTTTCTAATCCTAAAATCTCACATCACACTATTAATAATGTGTGTATGAAAAAGGGAAAAAATACATTAGTTACTTCAAATTTAACAGGATATGGTTACTAAAAGGTACTCTCTACAAAAAGAATCTTAGAAATAATTCATTGCCCTAACAATCAGAAAAATTTAAGTTAAGGATGTTTTGAAAACATAAAGAAAAGACTTCAAATTAATATAAAAAAGAGAGAAAAAATCCAATAAGCATGTGTAAATAAATTTATGGTCAAAGGAAATAAAAATGGATTACCTGTGTCTCTTAGAAAGTTACAAGTCTAGGGCATGCATGCTGAAGACTTTGGTAAGAATATTTCAAGAAATTACATTTTTTTGATCACCCATTTTGAATATATATAGTAGTTTTCCATTAATGGTCTTCCTATAATTTAATAGGTGATTTGTCACATTTCTCAGACCCATAAAATCATAATGAAATATGTGTATGTGTGTGTGTGTCTGGGGGTTGGGAGAGGAATGGTGGAGTTAGCTGTTCCTGGATTATTGAGTAGGGGAAAAAAGATAACCTCATACTGTTATCCCAGAATGAGAATAACTACTAACAAAAAATATGATTATAAAAAGAATATATGATTTCCAAAATTTTTGCAAAGCTAGAATAAATAGATTACTATATTAATAAAGCAGAAAACATTAAACATTATATAGAAATAAGTAGACATGTATATGAATAAATTCAGTTGGGTTAAATTCACCTATTAAAAGATACAGGTTATATGAATGGAAGGAATCAGAGAGGGAGACAAACCATGAGAGACTTTGGACTCCGGCAAACAAACTGAAGTTTACAGAAGAGAGGGGTAACCTGGTGATGGGTATTAAGGAGGTTCTCCTCACATGTGGTGAGGAGAACTAGGTGTTATACGCAGCTAATGAAATGTTGAACACTACATCAAAAACAAATGATGTATTATATGTTGGTTAGTTGAACATAATAATAAATAATACATTAAAAAAAAGAAAATATGAATAAAATGAGTAAGGGAGAGTCACTCACAAAAAGATACAGGTTATAAAATTAGATTAAAACACAAAATCCAAATGGATGACATCACTGTTTACTCTACAAAAACAAAATAGCAGTATGTGTTTAAATAGAAAGGTAAGACAAAATACATCAGAAAAATGCAAATGTAGCAGAAGTAAATTTTATAAAAATAGTATTCAGGTAAAATTCTTAGGAAAAAGCATTAAATTATTAAATTATAAAAACTACCTCTAACTTTCAGTAATTAAAGTTAAAATTTAGAGTAGAATAATCACAAAACCATATACATGAAAATATTGAATCAAAATGTATAGAAAATGATTCATCAGTAAAATAAGAATTGAAAAGCATAGTGGTGGGGTGCCTGGGTGGCTCAGTTGACTAAGCAATTGCCTTTGGTTCAGGTTGTGATCCTGGAGTCCCCGGATAAAGTCCTGTGTCAGGCTCCCTGCTTAGCAGGGAGTCTGCTTCTCTCTCTGACTCTCTCCCCTCTCATGCTCTCTCTCTCACTTTCTCTATCCTTCAAATAAATAAATTTTAAAAATTCAAAAAAATAAAAAGCACAGTGTTAAGTTATAATGGAACGCTTATTTCAGTTTTAAACAAATACACTTAGAAAAAAATGTGTATGGAACTGAATCAGTCATTATGGTTTTATGTTATTTATCATGTTTTTAAAAATATCTATACATTAGCACTCTGTCTCCACCACAAATAGCCATTCTCTCCCAATGGACTTCTAAAGATCAGGTTGGCTATTTGTAATTTCAAAAAACTGGAAACAATTCAAATGCCCATACCTAGGAAATTGCTTGAATAAACTCCAGCATATCCACAATGCAAATATTATGCAGATATAAAAACCTAAGAGCGAAGTCTCTATGAACTGATAATATATTGTTAAATGAGAGGGAAAAAGAAGTGCAAGATAAGCATATGAAGCACCTTTTCTTGAGAAAAAAGATAAAGAGATGCTCATATTAATTTCTATAAAAATACATATAGGAAAGAAAACTAGAGTCTGAAAGAATGGCTGGGTGAGGACTGGGCATATGGGATAGAGAAAGGGGAAGAAATTTTTGAGTCTGTCTTTTTAAGCAGCTTTTAATTTTGAATGATGTGAATCTACTTTAACATAATGAGCCATATCATAAGCTAAAAATGTAAAGAGGTCCTGAGACTTAGAAGATGTTTTGTTAGCAGTGGTATTGGTGTAGCAATTCTAATTTTATTTATTTATTTATTTTTGGTATATTAGTATTAAGCAAATGAATGAACATACAGATGTTAGAAACAAAGTTTCTTATTGTGGGAGAAGGGCCAATAAACTGTAAATATAGAAATGAAAACTGTGGTATCAGATTGAAATGAGAAGAATCAGTACGAACTCACTACTATTTCTGTCTACTGACACGGTCTAGAAGGGATACGCTCAAGTAACACGCAGCACACCTAACACCAGATCTTGGTTTCTAAATAGCGTTACCTACTCCAAGGAAGCAGGGCTCCTTGGGGAAATGAGAAATGGCTGATTTAGGGAGCGTTAGGGTTGCCTGGAATATGTGTGCCTGAAATAAAGGAGGTTGCTGTTTCCAACAGCAAAATAATCAACCAAACAACAACAACAAAACCTGATGGAAATATGTGAAAAGGACACAAGAGCAGCTTGAGAAGATCCCTCTGCCAAATTTGGGAAAATCTGAACATAAAAATGAGGAATGTCAGGATTGGGTTATAATACATTGACTAAAAGAACAAAGAACCATTAAATGGGAAGGGGCAAATTTTCTTTACATAGAAATGACAACTAAACATGAAAGAGATATGATAAATTTTAAAAATCAACATTATAAAACGATCCTAATAATACTTGATTCCGACAAGAATCATCAGCGGGTAACAAAATCATTGTGAGAAATATAGTCAAACAACAGGATATTCAGTCTCATAGACTCCTCCCAAAGAATGACCGATAATTACACAGAGGAAAACGTTATTTACCATGGAGAAATCTGGTGGACACCACCTTGACACAGAAATCAAACTTATCACTAATGAAAAGGAGTCTGACCTATCAGTTTGACTTTCTGTATTCTCTGTTAGGCTGCATAGAAAACAGAATTACCATTGAGTATCTTGAAAGAAAAAAAAAATGTTGAGTCAGTCTAATCACAAGGAAACAATCACACAAACCTAAGTTGATAGAAATTCAGCATGACAACTGGCCTGTAAGCATAAAATATCTCAGCAGCACAAGACACAAAGAGGATTGATGAACTTTTTTCTTTCTTCTTTTAATTTACTAAAGAAGACTAAAGAAGCCATGACAACTAAAGGTAATGCATAATCCTTAATTGGGTCCTGGATCAAGACAAACAAATGAAAAGCAATAAAGAATATTTTTGTAACAAGCAAAAGAATTTTAATATGAACTATAATTGAGCTATTAATATTATATTGATATTAAATTACTTCAATGTGTGTGTGTGTTTATTTAAGAAAGTGTTCTTCAGGGGCACCTGGGTGGCTCAGTCGTTAAGCATCTGCCTTTGGCTCAGGTCATTATCCCAGGGAACCAGGGTTGAGCCCTGCATCAGGCTCCCTGCTCCATGGGAAGCCCACTTCTCCCTCTCCCTCTGTCCCTGCTTGTGTTCCCTCTCTAGCTGTGTTCCTCTCTGTCAACTAAATAAATAAAATCTTAAAAAAAAAGGAAAAGAAAATGTTCTTCAGAAGAATTTAGAGGTGACGTATCACACTGCAAGCTACCTCTCATACACATATAAATGCACATATGTGTATGTGCATGTGTGCATATGCAAAGACAGAGAAAGAGAGATGAGAGATCAAGCAGATATGGCAACATAATTGTTATTTATGGGTATACATGGGTTTGCCATGTGTTGTTCTTAGAATTTTTCTGTAGATTCAAAATTCTTTTAAAAAATAATTTGGGGAGAATCCCTCTAGTCTCAAATGTTAAAAAGAATTAGAGTATATATTAAAGTCACAAAGATACTTTCAATTATTTCCAGAAGCAGAAATTTAAAATCTTGAAAAATTATAGACTCATTAAATATTGTATGATAAAATAATAATGTGGTAGAAGACTGTCCTGGTCAAAGCAGTGCATATGATACAATCCTAATATGGATGTAGTCATGTATCTATCTATTTGTATGTGTGTGTATAACCAAGTTGGAGCATGTTTATCACAACACTAGTGGTAATTATTGCTGGGTGGTTGAAACAATAAAGTTTTATTTTTAAACTTTGTTTTTGATGATTTTTAAATGTTTTCCAAATATCCTATTTTGGACAAATTCACTATTCCGATAATCAAACCACAACAGAAATACAATTTTAAAATAGCCAACTTAAAAGTGCACATGTAACTTGAGTTATTTTCTCCAAGAGTTCGTCAAGAATTTTTTCCCACTTACAGTATTAATATACTCTACTAAGTAATTCATTTATCATGTTACTTGCCATTGCAAAGATTTATTTATAGCTTTCTAGTTTCTCCCTTAATGGCAGTTGGTCATTAAGTGCAGTCTTCCTCATTTCTCTTAATGACTGCTTTTTTGTCCACCTTTGATATTTACACTGCTTATCTTGGAATGTCTTCCTATGAGTTTGTACATTTCTGGTAAACATTTCCACAGAAGAGAATAGAAAATGCTGCTTGACAGAATACATACAATTAGAAACATCAGAGACAATGGGGACTGCAGTGTTCATAAGGACTGTCTTTGGGATCAGACAAGCTTGTTTGAATTCCATGCCAATCAATTAGTAATTTTTTATCTTTTTGGTTACTTAGCTTCTCAGATACTTTGTTCTGTTATTGATTTTACAGTTCACTAGAGGAATTCAATGAGAAATTTTATAAAGTAAAGGTCATACAGTGTGTACTTAAAAACTGTCAACTTTTTTCCCTTTCTGAAACATACTCATTATTAATATGGGAGAACTGATGATCTTTCCAGTTTTAAAACCCTCAGTGTTATTGGAAAAAGAACAAGATTTCATAAACCTTCTCCCAAGGATTTTAAAGTGTCATATGAGCAAGAAAGCAAATAATTGGCTTAGTTATTTAAGTATTCACCTATGAAAACTTGGTGAAAAGAGAAAATCTCTAGAGGGTAAAAACCATGTTCATTAAAATGAAGTCCTTCATTTAGGGGGATTTATGTCATGGGGAACCTTAATTTAGAGGAATATCTTTCCTCTTCAATAGTTTAAATTCAGAAAACATTTATATAATTTGGGAAAATTCTGGAAAGCATCTGCTCAGGACTGAAGAATAAGACAATCTATTCAATGAATTTTCCTAGAAAATTTGTTTCACATTTAAACCCATTTGAGAATAGTATCTTTATCTTAATTTTTCCAATAATGGTTTTTACCTCTCACTTCTAGTGTCTGATTTGGAAGATAACCTTTTCCTTTAAATTTTCTTTTGAGGGGCGCCTGGGTGGCTCAGTTGTTAAGCACCTGCCTTCAGCTCAGGTCATGATCCTAGGGTCCTGTGATCAAGCCCCGCATTGAGCCCCCTGTACGCAGGGAAATCTACTTCTCCCTCTCCCTCTGCCCCTGGTTGTGTTCCATCTCTCACTGTCTCTCTCTGTCAAATAAATAAATAAATAATTTAAAAATTTTTTCTTTTGAGAGTTCTGAAACATTAATCCAGAAGAGAACTGAATATAATATTCTCCTCTAATAATATTTATACACTGCTTTTTTGTTTTCTTTCCCTCGTCTTTCTCTATTCAAATTTTAAATTTGGTTCTGTTTTGTGACTCTGTTTTGTAGAAGCAGAATTGATACAAAAGGGCGACATTAATAGAAGAAAGGGCATGCAAAATAGCTTTTTGGCACATCAGAAATTATCTGGAAATTTGAGAAGTTACTCCTCCGCTTTCTGGTTTGTTAAGAGTTCAGAGCTGAGGTCACAATTGCTCTTTATCTTGTGACAAAATTCATGCCACCTCTCACCTCCTAATATATTTCTGACTTAAAATGTTATATGTAGAAGATTTTTGTTTAAAATTCCAATAATAGTTTGGGCTTAGTCTGAAGCTCTTAGTATTGTTACAAAATTTGGATTTTGAGTTTTCATAGAAATGCTTACTGGGAAGTGAAAACTATGATTTTTAAAATAAACTCATTTTAGAATAGTTTTACATGTACAGAGACATTGCAGAGATGTTACAGAGAGTTACACTACACCCTTTACCCGGTTCTGCTAATGTTAATACCTTTCATGACCATAGTATATTTGTTGCAACAAAGACACCAGCATTTCCATGTTTCTATTCACTTAACGCCAGACTCTATTCAGATTTCACAAGTTTTACCACTTTGTGAAGAAAAAAAAAATCTTTCTTGTAATCCTGATTCTGTAAAGGTGGAAGGTAAGATCTGTTAAATCTAAAATCTGACTTTCTATAAGCTAACATGAAATGTTTGGAAGTTTCATCCCTGCACTTTGACTCTGAACCTTTGGTGTTTCTTTGGCACATCCTAGACTCCATATATACCCTTTTTTCTTTTTGTATGTATTATAACAAAGCTCTGGGCGAAAGTTCTAAAGCACATATTATTCTTTTCTTTCTTTTTTTTTTAATTTTTTTAATTTCTTTTCAGCGTAACAGAATTCATAGTTTTACACCACACCCAGTGCTCCATGCAATGCGTGCCCCCACAATACCCACCACCAGGCTCCCCCAACCTCCCACCCCCCGCCCCTTCAAAACCCTCAGGTTATTTTTCAGAGTCCATAGTCTCTCATGGTTCATCTCCCCCCCAATTTCTCTTAATTCCCTTAACTGGGATACCCTTGTGTCCATTACCCTCCGTTTGATAGCGCCCAAGAGATGAGAAGAATTGTCAGTGTCCTTATCTCCAGGCAAGTGTAAATGATAGGAAAGTTTCTCTCTGGCTCTGAATCAGTGAGTGGGTCTTCTCCTGAAAGGAGAACTTACTTCGTATATAACAGAAAGTACCCTGGATAATGACTAACTCCTACCAGTGATTCAGAATGTGTGCTTGTATCAAAGTTTGCACAGTGAAACTAGCTAGTTGGCACAGATGGAGAAATTCAGGAAGTACTTTCATATACAGTTACTGGCTTCTCACAACACCCATAGGTATTGTTATTGTTATTACAGAAAAGGCTCAGAGAAATTAAGTACCATGTCTAAGATCCTGTAGTTGAGGTTTGACACAAGATCTCTTCTGTCTCCCAAGTCCATGTACTTCCTATTATACTCTGCCATCTGTCTGACCAAGAGAATGCATAACTCCTGCCTTGATCTTCCACTCCCCTTTTGGGAGAAAAACTATCATTTTAGTTTTATAATGTTTCCTCCTGACTGGGGTCTCCTCAAGGTGTTAGCATTTAGGTGCTTCAAGTTTTCATGAAAGGGGTCACATAGTGTCCCCACAGTGGGCTATTATAAAATAGGGAAAAGAATCTGCTTTAAGTTGGTTAATTTTGTAATAAACCAACTTAAAGCAGATTCTTTTCCCTTATGCCCTTCTATCTAAGAATTTGTCTATATCAGGTTTCAGCTATTAGATCACACCTTGACTCTTTGTCACAAGGGTGATTCTCCACGGCTCCCAGTCCTTAGTCAGGCACATATTCACTGCTGAGACCTTTAGGATGCTGATTTAGTGCTATCAAGCCTCCCTGCCTGTGCCCACACTCCGCAGCAGCTCTCTCTGCCTGGCTCCTATCAGTGAAGCAAATCCTTTCTTCCCACAGGGTTCCCCTGCCCCCACTCTGCAGCATCACATCATATGTCAGCTATTGGGGATAACTGTTGTTTTTGTTATTTTCCCCTTTGTCCATCTGATAGGCTTCTCTTTATTTATGTCTTTCCTGACTATTCCAACCCTTTGGCTCAGGAGCTCAGCTCCCCACATCTCAACACAGTTCTTAAGGTTCCCTTCTTTGATAAAATTTTTTGTATGATATTATCCAGTGTTCAACCCTGAAATTATTTCTTCTCATGGACACGATCTGCTCTCTGTGGCAGCTGCACTAGTTTCTCTCTCAGTTCTGAGGATCATCTCAATCTAACTCTGCTGAAGGGAGTATATTAAGCATCTCCTTCCAAAAGTCCATATTTAGATGTTTTCAGCAGTGTTACCTACTAAATACATTTTTGTTATAAATAAATATAGTGAGGGGTGCCTGGGTGGCTCAGTCATTAAGTGTCTGCCTTCAGCTTGGGTCATGATCCCAGAACCCTGGGATCAACCCCCACATCAGGCTCCCTGCTCTGCGGGAAGTTGCTTCTCCCTCCCTCACTCCCCCTGCTTGTGTTCCCTCTCTCACTGTGTCTCTCTCTGTCAAATAAAAAGCTAAAATCTTCAAAAATAAATAAGTACATATAATGAAACATCCCATACAACTTGTTATTTTCAATCCAAGAGTATGGTCATTTTAGGGCTAACTTTTGCTACATATTGTCTCCTGGAAGGTATTAACAATTTTCACTGCTTCCAGTAGTACACAAAAGAAATCATTTTACTGTACCCAGACAGGCAATGTAAATTAATTTTTAAACACTTCCTCAGGTCAACTGTGTTTCCCTCTCAACTTAAAAACAGTTATGTGTGTTGAACTATTGCATAAGGCTGCCCCACATCAGATCTCCCTCTTCTGTGGGATGACTCAAGTCTCCTCTAGTGCCTTGTCAGTAGAATCTGCCTTTCTGCCAACACTTTCTGATTTACTGCAATGTCTGTCTGGTTTTGTATTTTGTTCTTTGCTATGCACTTTTAGATAACTCTCAGTTCCTGATGCTACTCTCTGCAAAACTATCCTGATGAATTCCTATACTTATCGTGTTGGATTACAGTCTGTGCCTGGTAGGCTAGACTCAGCCTTCTCTTTTGAAGTGAGATCAATCACTTTTTACCCTCTCCATCTTTTCTCACTCTGGTCTCTGCCAAGAGAAGCTAATATCTTTGCATTGATTTAACTGATGCCCTTGTCTTGCAGCTTTCAGTTGGATGCAGTCAAGAGGAAACACTGACAGAACACTGAAGGAAGAAAGGCGAGTGAGGATGAAGTGTTCATTTCCCAGCTTCCTCACTGTCCCTCACTGCTGGCTCTGTGTAGCTCAGCGGCACCTCTCTACCAAAGTCCACAGTTCTTCTCAAGATGCCGTCTCCACACAGCAGTTTCTGAGTTCCAGGAATTACTATCTCCCCTTGAACTTCAGGCTTCTGGGTGGATAGCCTTATGGGGTCACTGCTTGTATGTCACTGCTTTCCTTTCTCTTGCTGCTTTTAAAATTCTCTCTTTATCAATACTTTTGGCCATCTTATTATTTACTTTGTGTCTTGGGGCAGAGCTTTTTGGCTTGGTTTTGTTGGGGGCTCTCTGTGCCTCCTGGTTTCTGGATTTCTCTTTCCTTCACCAGATTCAGGAAGTTTTTAGCTATTGTTTCTTCAGAAAATCTTCTGCCCTCTTTTCATGCTCTTTTTTCTGGGATCCCTATCATGCGACTGTTATGCTTGGCAGTGTCTCTGAGTTCCCTGGGTCTATTCTCATTTTGCATTTTCCCCCTCTCATCTGTTCAGCTTGATTACTTTCCATGACTCTGTCCTCCAGAGTCATGAATGTCCTCTGATCCATTCTTCTACTTCCTCTTATTTGCTACTTATTCCAGGTGGTCTATTTTCATTTCCATTTAGTGAGTCTAATAGCTCTAATTGGTTCTTTGTTATGTCTACTATCTCTTGGTGGAGGGTCTCATGGATGTTCTGCACTTTTTTCTCAATTCTAGTGAGTGCCTTTTTAAGCATTACTTTAAATTCACTATCAGACATCTTACTCATCTCCATTTTGTTTAGGTCTCTTGTTCTGATTTTTTTTCCACTCTTTCATTTGGGACATATTCCTCTGTCTCCTCATTCTTTCTATTGCTGTGCCTGTTTCTCTGTGTTAGGAAAGTCAGCTATGTCTCCTGCACCTGAAAGTAGTGGCTATATGAAGAAGAGGTCTTGCAGTGCATTGTCTACACAAAGGGAATTTAAATAATGACAGGAGGATATCATTTCATGGGCATACCAAGTATTTAGAAAACATTTCTTTGGTTTTCACAATATGGTACTTGAGTTAAATCCGGTCTTATTCCTCATAATTGACCTCCATGCATTAGTATATCCAACTAGACCGTGACTACAAACTCAGTCTAATATTTGTTTATTTCCATGTTTCCTATTCCATGGAGACATTTTGCTTGCTAGGAAGGGACTTTTGAGCTTATGTCCTTCTAGGTAAGTCTTAGCTACAATTTAACTCAAACCTAACAGAGGAGATCCACTGGAGAATTCCAGTTTTATTCAGGGATAAACTTTGTACAGAATATCAATTTTCCTACCATGTTGAGGTTTGGGGTAAGCTAGCTAAAGGAAATTTAGATTACTCTTTTCCTTGAGAAGCTCTATGCTAAGGAGTGTGCTAGACCTATGCCTTGAACATAATTTTCTAAGATCTGACTCTAAAGGAAATTTGAAAATTTCAGACTTTTAATCCTATCAACTCCTCTGGCCTGTTATTTGTTAAAAACTTCTGGAAAATCTTTTTTTTTTTTTTTTTCCTAGGCCTGTCTAGGTTTCGCAGGCAAGGCCTCAAGAGGAATTGCATGAAATTATTTTTTTTCCTTTTGTTAAAATGTGTTCAAGCTATAGCCCCTGAGTCTGTCTTTGAATTTTTATACTATTCCCTGCTCCTGAGACTCTATGCTGGTATCTTGTGAAAATGTAAGAGTTTTGCTTTCTGAGCTAACGGGAGCAAGAACTGGGTCCACTCATACTTGCCCTAGATTATACCAGGGTCTATAAAACCAAGCCACTATATTTTACATACCTCATTTCTCTTTGTGGATATATTCTGCATGGAATCTTTAAAGCTGACCAAGAAGTAGGATTCCTAAAGTTGAAACTAAGAGGGGTATCCTGGGATGTTTGCCATCTTCAGTAGGTTACCATCTCTGGAGTTTCACTGAATATAGTGTTTTAGATTTCAGGCTAAGATTAGAGTATAAATTTTCCATGAATTCAGCTGAGTAAAGGTTCTTAGGGCATTTTTGGCCTTTAGTAGACTAGGCTTAATTATGTGGGACTAGCTAGCACCATAAGGTCCATAGAACTTAGGTTTTCCTGAGCAGTTTCAGACCTTTCAACTGGTTTTGTTTTTTTTAGATTTTATTTATTTATTTGAAAGACAGAGATCACAAGTAGGCAGAGCGACAGGCAGAGGGAGAGGAAGGGAAGCAGGCTCCTCGCTGAGCAGAGACCCCCATGCGGGGCTCGATCCCAGGACCCTGGGATCATGACCTGAGCCAAAGGCAGAGGCTTTAACCCACTGAGCCACCTAGGTGCCCCTCAACTGTTTTTAATCTCTGTCTCTGTCACTTTCTTCCTCTTTCCCTCCTTACACACACACACACACACACACACACACACACAATTTATTTTATTTATAAGACAAATACAGAAGAGTAAAATGGGTATCTATAATGTATGAGAGAAGCAGGAAACACAGAAAGAAAAATAATTGTTAAGAATGTAGGCTATATACTGTAATGCACCTATATCATACACCATTAAAGTTGTGTTTTAAAAATTATATTAAAAGTTTTAAATCTGGGGCGCCTAGGTGGCTCAGTGGGTTAAAGCCTCTGCCTTCGGCTCAGGTCACGATCCCAGGGTCCTGGGATCGAGCCCCGCATCGGGCTCTCTGCTCAGCAGGGAGCCTGCTTCCTCCTCTCTCTGCCTGCTTCTCTGCTTACTTGTGATCTCTGTATGTCAAATAAATAAATAAAAATCTCAAAAAAGAATTAAAAAAAAAGTTTTAAATCTAAGTTAAACTTCATTGATACTGAAAACTGCTGCTCTGCTAAACACAGCCTAAGAGAATCTGCAGGCAAGCCAAGGAGCAAAAGAAAATGTTTGTGAAACACATGTCTGTAGGGGCACCTGGGTGGCACAGGTGGTTAAGCAGCTGACTCTTGATTTTGGCTCAGGTCCTATCTCAAGGTCATGGGATCGAGCCCTGTAGTTGGGTTCCATGCTCAGCACCAAATCTGCTTGGGTTTCTCTCTCCCTCTGCCCCTCCCACACTGCCTTGTTTGGTCTCTCTCTTTCTCAAATAAAATAAAATAAAATAAATCTTAAAAAAAACCCACATGTCTGTCTATAAAGGACTTGCATTCAAAATATTATAAGAAATATTAAAATTTAAAAGAAAGGCCCATAAATCCTATTAGCAAATGTGTAAAATATCTAAATAAATGCATAACTAAAGAAGGTATATTAGTGGAAAATAATGATATCAAAGTAATTATTATTTTTCCTTAAGAAATTGCAAGTTAAAACAGAAAGGAGATACTATTGCATACCTATAAGAAGCCTAGAATAAAAAAAAAAAAAAAAACGACATACAAATTGATAGTAAGATACAGAGCAACAGGAACTCTCACTCATTGGTGGTAGTAACAAAATTACACAGCTGCTATAGAAAACATTTCAGTGGTTTTTTACAAAGCTAAACATTGTCTTATCAGATGACCCAGCAGTCACATTCCTAGATAGTAACCAAATTTATTTGAAAATTTATAGCCTTGAAAAAACTATAAGCTGATTTTTATTGTGGCTTTATTCATTCCAGTTATATGACATTCTGGAGAAGACAAAACTATGGCAACAATAAAATATTAATGGCCAGGAGTTCACTGAGAATTAGGAAGGATTAAATAGGATAAGCACGGGAGAATTTTTGGATTGATGAAATTATTATGTTTACTGATTTAATTGTGGATATATGACACTATGTATTTGTCAAAACCCAAATCACCCTACATCACAAAGAGAAATCTTAATGTATTCAAATTTAAAAATTTATATATATATATACACACACATATACATATATAAATATAAATATAAATTTAGGGTGATGGTGGATGTTGACAGGTTTCTGAATGTTGGAATGAGAATTTAAAGATTTTAACAAGGGGAAGAGGCTCAAATGATCCATGTGGTAGCAGATTAGATTTGGAGTCTTTGATAAGAGCTCAAGTTTAGCTTAATATAGATATTAATGTTTACCTATAGAATTATTTATGGATACAAATAGTGTATAATGTGTGCATAAATAGTATGCACAGGTGTGTATAAATAGTATGCACAGATATATCTACTTGCTCTATCAGCTGAGAGGGCCTAGCAGCAATGTCTTCTCAGTAGCAGTGAGCACACCTGATACTCAAATTTTGGTTTGCAAATTCCATTCTCCAGTGAAAGGAACCAGGGCTCCTAGGAGAGATGACCAATATATAAAATATACAAAATGAGTCTGGAGAATGGACCATCTTGTAGTACCATGAAGAAAGGAGATATTTTTAAAAAATATTTTATTTATTTATTTATTTATTTATTTGTCAGAGAGGGAGAGAGAGAGAGAGCGAGTACAGGCAGGAAGAGTGGCAGCAGAGGCAGAGGGAGAAGCAGGCTCCCCGCTGAGCAAGGAGCCTGATGTAGGACTCGATTCCAGGACGCTGGGATCATGACCTGAGCCAAAGGCAGCTGCTTAGCCAACTGAGCCACCCAGGTGTCCAGAAAGGAGATATTTTAAAATAACAACAACAAAAACCCCTCACAATGATACAATGATGGGAGTGTGTCACAGAGATAGGAATCAACTAAAAGAGTTTGCAATGGCCAAAGACATAACAACTTACACAAAAAAATAAAGTAGTATTGTACAATAATGCAAAATATAAAATGAAAATTTGTGAGTCTATACTGATACAAATATATAATTAGATAAATTAACAAATTGTAGAGAAGAGCAAACCTCCCTTGCAGAAGAATATCATATAATTTATGTATACTCTCTCTTAAGATGGTGAGGCACTTTGAATAGTGATCTTTTTCCAAACAACAGAGTGTAGAATTTGGTGTTGGGGGAGGGGAGAAAGCTATAGCAATCCAATAGTGATGAAAGCTCAAAAATACTATCTTAGCTAAGATCTATATCAATAAAGCTGAGTGATGTTGATAGTGTGTATTTTTTTAATTTCACATGGTAAAAACATCATTTTCCCTCTGCATTTCATCTCCAAAACCCATAACATCAACTAATCATGAAAAACATTAAGGAAATTCCAGCTAAGGGACATTCTATAAAATTTCTGAACAGTACAACTCAAAAAGACACCCAAACCAACAAAAATATGAGAAACTGTCCTATCCAAGAACAGCCTAAGAAGTCATGATGACATGGTATCTTGAGTGGGATGCGTGAACAGAAAGAGGAAGTTAGTATAGACTTTGGTTAATAATATTAACAATATTGGTTCATCAATTAAAATAAATGTACCATAATGAAAGATGATGTTAATAATAAGGGGAACCAGTACTGAATTTATGGTCCTCTCTTTACTAACTTTACAATTTTTCTATAAATTGGAAACTGTTGACATTATAGTTCCTTAAATATTACCTTAACATAATTTTACTTATATTCCGAAATAATATTTCACATGTAGAAGAGAATTGCTAAGTATAATAGTATGACACCTCTATTCATTTGGTATATACCTCTTTCCATTGGTAAAGGAGACATTACTATTAATTTTTAAATTGTATTTTTTTAGTTTAAATTCAATTAGCCAACTTACTGTACATCATTAGTTTCAGATGTAGTGCTCAATGACTCCAATTAGAAATATATATGAAGCTAGATGACAGACAACAAATTATCAACTATGATTATATCTGGGTGGCTGAATTTTGAAAAAAAAGATACATTCAAAAAATATTTCTGTTGTCATAAAATGGGCATGTTATCTGCAAAACCACTAAGCAGCACAAAAAGTTGTTACAAGGAAGATAAAAATAATAAAGGTACCAAAATCAGACTTCTCTTCAGAATTATTTTGTTCTAGCAATAACACAGTAGTTGTTTAGATTAGCCTTGCTTCCCTTCTACTTTCAGTGGATCCAGCTCTCTTGCTACCTTATAATAACTCTAGGGACAACCTTCTATTGTTACAGAAACTTCACTTACATGCCAGCCTTGATAATTTCTCTGAAGATATATTTTCCCTGGAAGCTGTATACAGAGATTTCTAACATTCTCTCTAGGGGTTCTAAGGTACATAAGGGACACTGATCTTCCTATTCTTCCCCTAGACCAAACAATCATACACAACTGCCCCCACAGAGACACAGACACCTTCTTTCAGGGGTGGGTGGGTTCTGCTTTTCAAACGGTGCCGGGAAAACCAGAATGATCTTTTTTAATGATGGTGATATAACTCAGCAAGAGAATATCCAATTAGGAAGCAATAAGACATTTATCTTCTTCAACAGCTGAATGGGTAGCAGCAGCCAAGTAGGAGGTTGAAAATGTCCTAAGAATTGCAAGTCAAGGCCTCACACTACCAGGTACAGTAACTGCCAGGAGCAACTCACCTTTGGAAAAATCATTTTACTGGTAATAAACTCAATTTTCAGTTACTGGGTAAGTCAATTTTGCAGACTCATCTACTTCTCTCTTTTCCCGATATCATATTTCATTGTTTTTTTTGTGTTATTTGACAAAATATTACTTCTAAATCATACTTTTAGAAGTTATGATTGCTGTTCCAAGCAAATAAATCTTTAATAATCATATTTGAACTCACATTTCATATTCTGAAACTTTGAAAATCTGATCAATTCCTCAAAGGCATATTCATTAAATGTCAGTTCATCTAAAAATTTTCAATGGATGGAAAATACTAACTTCATAAAAAAGCAATACCATTTGTTCAATACTGGATATTCAATACTTATTAACAGTTATCCATTAGAATCTATAAGAATGTTATCCATAAAAGTCAGACTACAACAGAGGAGGACTGTGGGGGGACTCACCAAATAATTATGAATAAATATCCTCTTTTAGCTATCATATATTGAGTGCTTCCTATATACTGAGCACTGTGCTAAGTACTTTTTATGAATTGTCTCATTTTACAAACACCCTATAAAAGCATTAATTCCACATTACAAGTGAGGAAACTGTGGATATAGAGGTTATATAATTTGACTCAAGTTGTACATAGAGCAAAATGGACAAGCCAGGGTTTGGACCTAGGCACTTTTATTTCAGAAATCAAACTCCTAACCATAATTTGAAGACTATAATATAATGTAATACCAAATAGAAATATAAAATTTTTGAATTCAAGACATTTATTGAGAGGTAGGTCTTTGAAATTTCAAAAGCATTATTCAAAAGTTGCTTGGGATAAAGATAAAAAACAGTGATTATCCAAACTTTCATTGATTTTATGGTAAATCTTCTACATCATGATAATAATATTAACATTAAGCGTGTTCATGATTTTATTTCATAGCATTTTCACAATGACCATGAGAAGAAGTTGTATTTCTTATATATACTTTAAAGTTGCAGAAACCAAGGGTTAGAAGAGTCATGTAGTTTCCCAAAGTTACACAACGAGTAAGTGCCACAGACAGGAATTAAACTCTGACAGAAATGGGAGCTTTCACCTTAATGACTACATTACTCTGCAATCTCTCCAAGTTCAGTGCTCCTGAAGGGATACAGGCTATTTATTGTATTTGTACAATGACCTGATAAAGTTCTACATTTAGTGAAAAGCCAGAGAATTCTCTTATAGAGAAACTTACAAATTAGTACTTCCAGAACACTATTTTTTTTTCCAATGGGAAAGTTCATTTTCCTCTTCCCTTTCAAAGATATGCTTGGGAATTTTATTATAAATACACAAGTTTGGGAATGATATATCTTTACTATAGGTGTATCATTACTATATCAGTGAATCCTTCTACTTACATTTCAGAATCTATGAAAGAGCAGATAAGATGACCGTTTCCTCTTCATCATTCTTCTAATAAGGAAAAAAAAAAGCTGTCAGATAAACACACAAATTTAGCCTTTATGGAAGTTTTTCTCTAGCAAGAGAAGTTATTGTCATATCAAGGTCTCTCTGAACAGAAATCCACAAGCTAAGTTAAATTGCAACATCAAGAATTTTCAAGTTTTCAAAATTGTGTTGATCATTGCTTAAAAAACAAAAACAAAAAACCCAGCCAGCTGTGAAACCCAATTTAACTGCCCATATTCATTAAAAAATAGTTGTGGGGATGTGTTTTCAGTTCCTTACCTCAAGTGTAATTTTAATGCTATTTTTTCAGTAATTAATTAATTTATGCAACAATTGGCCTTAACTAGTTAATAATGTGAAGTACAGTGCTATCAGACATAAATGCCTTTAATGAGTTTATAAAGTCATGATATCTTTGACTAGTAGAAATAAGGAAATAATATTACATTTGTTGAGAAGACTGAGAAATCTTCAGATTAAAGTTGAATGTTTAAGTAATAGAGTCTAAATAATATAACAATGTTATAACCGAAACAAGATACCACTTTGATTGCTTCTTTGTTATTAACATTTGTACTTCTAACAAAAATATCAGCCTCTTAAATAAAGGCAGTTGTAAACTTTGATAGAATAAGGTAGTTTTACTCTGGCAAATAGTGTGGTGAAATGGTGATGTGGGGTCAAAAATATTAGTTGTATTTGGTAGAAACTTTAATTATATTTGAGAGATATGTCATTTTTTGTGTGTGGATAGTCTAATAACAGAGTAAAGAAGCCCATTTAAAACTATATTTCAACTGCTGCTAGTTACACATTTAGAGTTTCTTATTGAAAGGTCCTCTAATAATGGGCCCATGATTAAAGGAGCTAGACTGATACAAAGCAAAGGTCAAGCAAAGCTTTATTTTGCTCCAAGCATCGAGAATCAAACCGACCGGCGAGGGCTGCCCCTTACAAAGAGGTGACCCCTCCCTGCCTTACAGACTAACTTTTTTTTTTTTAATATATAATTTATTTTATTTGTTTTTTTATTTCTTTTCAGTGTAACAGAATTCATAGTTTTACACCACACCCAGTGCTCCATGTAATGTGTGCCCTCCACAATACCCATCACCAGGCTCCCCCAACCTCCCACCCCCCGCCCCTTCAAAACCCTCAGGTTATTTTTCAGAGTCCATAGTCTCTCATGGTTCATCTCCC
>PISX010027283.1:0-23229 GCA_004024625.1 Mellivora capensis | reverse complement strand
AAAAAAAGTCAAAAGCAGAGGCACCTGGGTGGCTCAGTCAATTAAATGGTTGACTCTTGGTTTCCATGCAGCTGGTGAGCTCAGGGCCTTGATCTCAGGGTCTTGGGATCAAGCTCCAAGTCAGACTCTGTGCTCGCGGTGGGTGGGGGGGGGGTTCTGCTCAAGACTCTCTCTCCCTCTACCCATCTTATCCCCCCACCACATGTGCATGGGCTCTCTCTCTCTCTCTCTCAAGTAAATAAATAAATCTTTAAAAAATATAGTCAAGGGGCGCCTGGGTGGCGCAGTCATTGTTAAGCGTCTGCCTTCAGTTCAGGTTATGATCCCAGGGTCCTGGGATTGAGCCCTGCCTCGGGCTCCCTGCTTGGTGGGAGCCTGCTTCTCCCTCTCCCTCTACCTGCCCCTCCCCCTGCCTGTGCTCTCTGTCAAGTGAATGAATAAAATCTTAAAAAAAAAAGGTAAAAAACATCATATTTATAGTATAAAGGCAAATGTAAACAGCATATAAAATAAAATAGTAAAGCCCCCCCATCCATGAATCTGATCATCTAGAGGTAACTCCTATGAATGGCTTCTTCTCTCTCTTTTTTAAAGATTTTATTTTGTTTTATTTTGAGATTTGTTTATTTATTTGAGAGAGAGACAGAGAGTGCTCTCAAGCATGTGTGCAAGTGGAGGGAGGGGCAGAGGGAGAGAATCCTCACGTGGGTGCCCTGCTGATCATGGAGCTGGGGTCGGGGAACAGGGAACTCAACATGGGGTTCAATTGATCCCACCAACAATGGGATCATGACTGGGCGGAAACCAAGCGTCGATGTCCAAGCGACTGAGTCACCCACACGGCCCTGAAAGATTTTATTTTTTAAGTAATCTCTATACCCAACGTGGGGCTCAAACTCATAATCCCAAGATCGAGTCACATGCTCTACCAACTGAGCCAGCCAGGCGCCTCAATGACTTCTTTGTTATGTTTATAATACCTTTCTCCCAGGGCGCCTGGGTGGCTCAGTCAGTTAAGCGTCTGCCTTCAGATCTTGGGGTCCTGGAATTGAGCTCCACGTTGGACTTTCTGCTCAGCGGGGAGCCTGCTTCTCCCTTTCTCTCTGCCTGCCGCTGCCCCTGCTTGTGCGTGCTCTCTCTCTCTGTCAAATATATAATACAATCTTAAAAAAATAAATAATCATAGCTTTCTCCCTCCCTCTTTCCCTGTCCCCCCCATAAATAGAAAAGCATGTTACACTTGCTATTCTAAAACACAAATTTGATACCCAACGATATGTCTTAAAATACAGTTTGTGGTATATTATTAGAGTTGTGCAACCGTCACTGTAATCACTTTTAGAACATTTTTATCACCCTCAAAAGAAACTCCTTATCCATTAGCAGTCACTCCCATTTCTCCCCAATCCCTCCAGCCCTAGGCAGCCACTAATCTACTTTCTGTTTCTGTATAGATTTGCCTTTTTGGACATTTCATATACTATGTGAAATGGATTTCATAAAATATATGAGCCTACCCAATGCTCCATGGGTGAGGACTTGTCCAGGTCCTGGCTGACCTTCTCCCTACTTCCCGAGAAAGAGAGTTCTCTTTTCTGTCCTATGGCCCAGAGAGCTCTAAGGACAGGGATCCAGAGAAATAAGTGACTTCATCAAGGTTTCTCAGTCAGGGGCTAGAGAGGAGCCATAAGATCAAGGACATTGGAGGGGGGCTTTGTTAGTAGAGAGAGCCCCTTGGAGATTACCCTGGAGAAGAGAGACAGGGTGGGAGTGTGGAGATTGTGCCTCTCATCATCAGACACAGGGGCCTCTGAGATTTTCCCACTGGTTAATCAGGAGTCAAGGCCAGAATAAGAGCTGAGACTAACCCAAGATTGAAGAATGGTCAGGATGATCTTCTAAGTCCCTAGCAGATGTCATGGTGATGAGGTGATGGGGGAGGGGAGGTTTCAGGGTCATGGGAAAGTGGCCATAGGTCAGGGGGACACATGATACAAGCCCATTTTCACCAACTCCCAGGTGGCATCTTCTGCATTTCTTCTCATCCATGTACCCTTAAACCCAAAGTGGTATAATATCGCCCACTACCATATCACCACCATCAACATTCGCTACCTGTATGTCCATTACCCAACTCTAACTCTGTTACTGGCATCATCATTACTCAAATCACAGGTCCCCTTCTCCCAGACTAGGCTCCATTACCACCACCACCACCATCAACACTACTAGCCTCTGATGACATAATGATTAACAAGAGGGAGAAGATTTTTGCTCTCAAGGAACCTACACATCTTCGTCCACTGGTAGAACATGGTGGTCCACCACCACCACCACCATCATTATCATCTACCACATGATCCTTGTCACCACCACTGCCTTATAACCAGATCACTATTACCACTGTCCTAGACCCATACCCCTTATCCCTACTCCAATCACTCCCATCACCATCAGTTTATCAACAGTATTCTCAATCGATCACAATTACATCATCCCATCACCATACTGTTCACTACAACCGATGCCATCAGCTGGAATTAATTCCACCATCATTACCACCATCATCATTGCAGGAAATAAGTACATGGGTTGTAGCAATGGTTAATGGTCAGCGAAGCCCCAGCTAAGACGGGGAGGTCATCCGAGGTCACTCATTGTAGAGAGGGACAAAAGGGTAAGAAGTCCTGAAGTATAAGAAGTCCATGTTGCAAGCAATCCCATATAGGAAAATGTTTATCCTAAGAACTTATTCTTTCCCAAACCCTCCAACAGCTTTAGCAATAATTTCAACTAAGGAGTTGCTATTTTTTTCCAGTGCACAAGGCTCTCCTTCTCCTATAGTCGGGTATAAATGAATGCTTCCCCCAGCTTGGCCTCTGAGCTCAGGTTTGGATTCCCAGGTTGGAGAGGAATGAGGATGGTTAAATATTTAATCAAAAGCAGCTCTTAACTGGTGATTTAGAGCTGACCTGCCCTCTGGTTAGACCCTAGGTATTTCAAACCTTGCCTGTCTAGTTCTATCATCTGTCTCCAGACATCATGACCACTGTCACCCCAACTCCTTGATGACATGAGAGAGGAGAGAGGCCATATAGGCTGGGGGCAGGGTATCAGATGAAGCCAGGAGTACAGTTAATACCAAATCATTCTCTGCAGAAAGGAGCTAAGATTCAGATCTGAGTTTCTTAGGAGCCAATGCATAAGGGGAGAGGTAACCACCATCTACTATCAGCTCTTTCTTTCTTTCTTTCTTTCTTTCTTTCTTTCTTTCTTTCTTTCTTTTATTAAAGATTTTATTTATTTATTTGACAGACAGAGATCACAAGCAGGCAGAGCAGCAGGCAGAGAGAGAGAGAGAGAGGAGGAAGCAGGCTCCCTGCTGAGCAGAGAGCCTGATGCGGGGCTCGATTCCAGGACTCTGGGATCATGACCTGAGCTGAAGGCAGAGGCTTTAACCCACTGAGCCACCTAGGCACCCCTATCAGCTCTTTCTCATGTTAAGGTAGGAGAGACATTCCCTTTGTGGTGGTGGCGGGGGAGCCTGGGTGTCTGGGCACCTGGGATGCCCAGACTTGGCCTCATTGGTGGTTTCCCCTGGCTGTGAAAACTTCAGAGTGAGCTACGGGATGGACCACAGAGGTAAGATGTAAGCAAAAGTTAGTTCTCCAAAATGCTAAGGGTTGTGGTATTTTATTTGTTTGTTTGTTCATATTTATTTATTTATATTTATTTATTCATTTTTTTAAGTAGGCTCTATGCCCAGCATGGGGCTTGAACTCCAGACCCTAAGATCAAGAGTTGCATGTTCTACCAATGGGGCCAAACAGGTGCCCTGGGATTTTATATTCTTACACAAATAATATGATTATATAGTATTAAATGAGGGAGGAACCCATAGCATAGAGGTCACATGTCGGTGAGAGCAAGAGGGGCAGCTTGGGGGTCCACCGGGTGAACAAGAGGGAGAGGCCAGTGCTGACTGGGGGACAGCACCAGGGTAGGAGGAGTCGGCAGGCTGGTGTGTTTGGGGACATGGAGGGACGGGGGATGCCAGGGAAGGGCCAGGGGGAAATAGAGGGAGGCACTGAGCTTGGGGGTAATTGTGTGGGCTGAAGGAAGGAGTTGGACTTTTGCCCTCCAGCAGTGGGAGGGCTTTGCCCTGAGCCACTGCCAAGTCAGTGTTTTAAAAATGTCCTCTGTGGGCATCTGTGTGGCTCAGTGGGTTAAGCCTCTGCCTTGGGCTCAGGTCATGATCCCAGGGTCCTGGAATCGAGCCTCGCATTGGGCTCTCTGCTCAGCAGGGAGCCTGCTTCCCCCTCTCTCTCTGCCTGCCTCTCTGCCTACTTGCGATCCCTCTCTCTCTGCCAAATAAATAAATAAATCTTTTTTTTTTTTAAGATTTTATTTATTTATTTGACAGACAGAGATCACAAGTAGGCAAGAGAGGCAGGCAGGGAGAGAGAGAGGGGGAAGCAGGCTCTCCGCGGAGCAGAGAGCCCGACGTGGGGCTCGATCCCAGGACCCTGGGATCATGACCTGAGCCGAAAGCAGAGGCTTTAACCCACTGAGCCACCCAGGCGCCCCTAAATAAATCTTTAAAAAAAAAAATGTCCTCTGTGGCAGGTGTGTGGCGAGTGGGCTGAGAGGAGTGAGACCGGAGGCTAGGAGGTGTGGTCACCTGGTTCTGATCCTCCTGCTAGATGGTGTGCTCACCGAGGGCAGGGGCTATGTCTGAGCCATCTGGGCACTCTGCAGAATGCTTGTGTCATCTTTCTATTATCACCTCCTGTCGCTGCCCTTGCCCCCAGGTTATTAGCACCACCCTTACCACACACCATGTCACTGACTGAGTTCCCTTCCAGAGCCATCTCAGGGAACCCAGCAGCTTAGGTCAAGGTCCTGGGCCAGAGGCAGGGGTCCTGGTCCTCTCTCCAGTTACGCTGCTGAGTCCCAGAGTGGCCCCAGCCAGCACACCCCCTCCGCCCCATTTCCTTAGCTGTTCAAAGTGAGGGTTAGATTAGACTAGTGGTTTTTAAGCTTTTTTTAGGTTTACAAGTCAGTTTGCTTAGAAATCTGGAGTCCTTGGGACCCGTGGGTGGCCTGGTCGATTGGGCGTCTGCTTTTGATTCAGGTCATGACCCCAGGGTCCTGGGATCGATTTGGGCAGCAGGCTCCTTGCTCAGTGGGGAGTCGGCTTCTCCCTCTGCCTCTGCCCGCCCCCCCCCACCCCCGCTTGTGCTCTCTCTCTCTCTGACAAATAAATAAATAAAAATCCTAAAAAAGAAAAAGAAATCTGGAGCTTTTGGAAAAAATCTGACGACCTCCCACCTCTGCCAACCCAGAATTTGGAGAAGCAGATCAGAATGAAGCCGGTAGTGCTGGTCTGTGCTGTACTTTTGCTGCAGAGGTCATGAACGAGAACTGAATGTGGGAGGCCAGACAGATCCTGAGTCTTAGGCATTGCAGGTAGGCATAGCAGGACCTTGGCAAACCCTCTCTTTCCCTACCTAGCCAATCCCCCAAGGGGAAGCTCCGAAAATAGGGGTAGGGGGCAGGCAGGAGGCACTGTGTGTATGGCAAGTGGGAGAGTGATGGGTCTGGGATCCCCCAGAGTAGCCAGGCTGCCCAGTCAGTTCCAGGTGTGTCTCAGGCCATGGCATCAGCTCCAGGTGGGGGCCCAAGGGTTTACAGAGGGTTTGTGGCTCAGCAGAAAGAACTCTTCACCTGGTTACAGCCTGGCCCTCAGTCTTTTTTTTTTTTTTTTTAATTTTTCTTTCTTTTATCCTTCCTTCCTTCCTTCCTTCCTTCCTTCCTTCCTTCCTTCCTTCCTTCCTTCCTTTCTTTTTAAAATTTATTTGAGAGAGGGCATAAGTAGGGGGGGCAGCAGGCAGAGGGAGAGGAAGAAGCAAGCAGGCTCCCCACTGAGCTGGGAGTCCAAGTCAGAGCCCAATCCCAGGGTCCCGGATCATGACCCAAGCCAAAGGCAGAGGGTCAACCACCACCATCCCTCCTTTTTAAAAAGATTTATTTATTTATTTGAGATAGAGAGAGAGAGAGAGAGAGTGAGCAAGGGGGGGGCAGAGGGAGAGAAGCAGACTCCCCGCTGAACGGCCGATGAGATCATGACCTGAGCCGAAATCACCTGTTGGATGCTTCAACAGCTGAGCTGCCCAGGCAGCCCCTGGCCCTCAGTCTTGAATCTTGGGGGCCAGCAGAGCTGTGGCTTCATTAGGTAAGGCTGACCTAAATCTTCCATGGAGCAAAGGGCATCCCAGGAGAGTTGTCACTATGCCCTGGAGGACTCCTCCTCTTAGGGACTCTTGGAGCTCTGTTGATCAAGGGGTCAGGGGCTCACTTCCTACACATCCCAGCTACTCCATCATGGCAACCCGAGGCTAGCCCACTTGGTCCCTGAGCACCGATCTGTAAGTCCCAGAGCCACAGAGTCAGTGACCTCCCAATCAATGGCAGCCCCTCCCCCAGGCTCTGGGCCAAACAGGCCGGGATCCCTGAAGACCTGGTGACCAGGGAGGGCCCAGTGCTGGCCCAGCCCCTGGGCTGGATTCCAACTGCAGGCACTCTGCTCTTCAGACTAACTGGTCCCGCCTTCAGAGTCCAAGGGTCCAAGTGGTGGGTGGGCCATGCTGCCCTGAGCAGTACAGAGGAAGGTGGCACTGAGAACTGTTGGCGGGGCGGTGGGGGGGGGGCGGCATGAGATTCGAGGAGCTGCTAGAGCAGGTGGGCGGCTTTGGGCCTTTCCAGCTGTGCAATGTGGCCCTGCTGGCCCTTCCCCGAGTGCTGCTGCCCATGCACTTCCTCCTGCCCATCTTCCTGGCGGCCGTACCTGCTCACCGCTGTGCGCTGCCTGGTGCCCCTGCCAACTTCAGCCACCAGGACACATGGCTGGAGGCCCACCTGCCCCGGGAGCCTGACGGCACCCTCAGCTCCTGCCTCTACTTCACCCACTCCCAGGCCCTCCCCAACACCACGTTTGGGGGAGCGGGTCAGAGCCCTGGGCAGCCGGAGGGTGAGCCCTCCACAGCACCCTGCTCTCAGGGCTGGGACTACGACCGCTCCGAGTTCTCCTCCACCATTGCAACCGAGGTACCCGAGTGTGAGACTGGGGGACACGTGAGTGGGATGGGCCTGCCACTGCCTTGGGTGATTACTGTGTGGGCAGGAGACGCAGGACCTTACTTTTTAGAGTCTCAGTTTACCTATCTGTAGATGGGATCTATGAATTTAAAGCAGTGAGCTTCGTTCCTGGCCTGGAGTAAGGAGCCCTTATGGGGAGCTGCTAGTGTCAGCTGGGAGGTGACTAGGGCAGGGAAGGGCGAAGACGGCTCCAGGGAGCTGGGAGAGAGAGTTGAGAAAGGTGTTTCTACAGTAGGAGGCGAAGAAACAATACAGGCCTCCTTCTTTCTCTTCTTCTTTTTGGTCCCAGGTCTGGGATTTATATAATCCATCTAGAGGTGAACACAGATGGGGCATTCTGTCTGGGGAGGAGCAGACCTGTTGTCAAAGTGAAGGCCCTCCATGGAAAGAAACTGACGCTGAAGGATTGGGGGGGTGCAAAGTCTCTTACCCCTCAAGTTGGGGTGAATAGTTGAGGGTTTCTTATCTGACATGGAGGTGCCAGGATGGGACCGTTGACCTCGGAAGGCCCCAGAGTCTAGAGAGGAAGGGTCGGTGCTAGCTGGAGAGGGCCTGTACCCATGGGAGGTCCCTCTCTGTCCCTGCAGTGGGACCTCGTGTGCGAGCAGAAAGGCCTGAACAAAGCCACTTCCACTTTCTTTTTTGCTGGTGTGCTGGTGGGGGCTGTGGCCTTCGGATACCTGTCTGACAGGTGGGGTGCAGTGGGGGGTGGGCAGGGGAATGGGTGGGGAACCCTCTCCCACTAGCTGGGGTTATGGGCCTGGTCTACCTCTGTCGTGAGACGTCCCCTCTTCAGGGGGAGCTGACCCCGTGTGACCCCTGCGCAGGTTCGGGCGACGCCGCCTGCTGCTGGTGGCCTACATGAGTTCCCTGGTGCTAGGCCTGGCGTCTGCAGCCTCGGTCAGCTACATCATGTTCATCATCACACGCACGCTCACTGGCACAGCTCTGGCTGGCTTCACCATCATTGTGATGCCACTGGGTAAGGCAGGCAGAGGACGGGCAGATTGGAGGGAGGCAGTTGTCAAGGGTGAGGCTAAACCCATCTGGTCCTTGCTAACTTTCTTCCTGTCTCTGGCCCCTGCCCTGGGTCCAGAAATGGAATGGCTGGACGTGGGGCACCGCACCGTGGCAGGTGTCCTGAGCGGCACCTTCTGGACAGTGGGCGTGATGCTCTTGGCACTGGTCGGGTACCTGATACGGGACTGGCGATGGCTTCTGCTGGCTGTCACTCTGCCTTGTGCCCCAGGCATCCTCAGCCTCTGGTGAGGACTGTGGGCAGCTTGGGAGTGGGAGATAGAGGAAGTCTGAGATAGAATTATTATTATTATTATTTAAAGATTTTATTTATTTATTTGAGGGAGAGATAAGAGAGAGACAGAGTGAGAGAGCATGAGAGAGGAGGTCAGAGGGAGAAGCAGACTCCCCTTGGAGCTGGGAGCCTGATGTGGGACTCGATCCCAGGACTCCGGGATCATGACCTGAGGCAAAGGCAGTCACTTAACCTACTGAGCCCAACCAGGCGCCCCCCGAGATAGAACTAATCAGAGGCTGAGATTCGAATACAGAATGACTGAGAGATGAAGAGAAAGTCAGTGACCAAGAAATGGAAAAAGAGAGAGAGAGAAACCGACCAGTACAAAGAAGATGGCCCTGGACATGAGAAGCAGAGAAACACAGGACAACATATAGAGAGACTGTGGAGAGACAGAGACAGAATCAGTGAGAGATAGCAAGTGTCCGAGGCCAGGACTGAAAGGCAGATTCAGAGGGACAGATAGAGATGGTCGGAGGAGTGACAAGAGAGATAGGGACGGAGAGATAGGGCCAGCACAGGGACAGGGAGTCCCAGCAGGAGGATAGGAAGCCAGGCAGGGTGGGCATTTCATTGCCTCCCCAAAATGAACTGGCTTTTGATGCCCCTCGGGGATTTCTGTGTGTCTGTCTCTCCTTCACCCTATCACCTGTGGGAGAAGTGGGCGGCTGACGCTGGGGGTTGTGGTCTCAGGAATGAAACCAATCCAGCTGGAGAGAAGGGAATCCTAGGCTGTGGCAGATCCAGGCCTGGGCAAGGAAGTGTGGGAGGAAGTGGCTTTTAAGTTGGGGCTTAAAGGGTGAATTAAAGTCCGTCAGGTGAGGAGGGTTTGGGCCATGTTGAGAGACTGCATGGGCAAGAGTCTGGAGGTTGACAGGCTGTGGTATGTGCAGGAGGGAGATGTGGCTGTGGGTGCTGATTTTGCCTGAAGGGCCTCCTGCTGTCCCCCAGGTGGGTGCCCGAGTCTGCACGCTGGCTTCTGACCCAGGGCCGTGTGGAGGAGGCCCACAGGTACCTACTCCGCTGTGCCAGGCTCAATGGGCATCTCGTGGGTGAAGACGGCCTGAGCCGGGAGGTGAGGGAGAATGTGTGTGTGTGAGTGCACGCGAGTGCATGTTAGGGACGTGCGTGTGTGTGTGTGAGGCCTATGTCAAGCGCCCCCTTCCTGGGGCCCAGTGTGTGTGTGCAGGAAAAGTTTCTGGCCTCCAGTGGAGAGTTCCAAACTCTTCAAAAGGTCCTGCCTGGCTCCGGTGGGCCACATCCTTGACTCAGGACCCACCCGACTCAGCTTGCAAGTGTGTCCCCACCCCCGCTGCTGAAGAAGGAAGAGTAGAGACCCAGGAAGATCAATGTGCCTAGCTAAGCCATGTGCCTAAGCCAACTCTGATGCCACAAACTCTCCTTCTCTCCCACCAGGCCCTGAACAAAGTGGCCACTCAGGAGCGAGTGGTTCAAAGACCCTCGTACCTAGACCTGTTCCGGACCCCACGGCTCCGACACATCTCACTGTGCTGCATGGTGATGTGGTAAGGAGGGGGCCTGGCCTGGGCCCGGCAGGGTGGGCATAGGTGGACAGAGGGGCAGCAGACTCCAGGATGGTGCTGAGTGGGGGAGGCAGACGGACAGTGAACTGTAACTGTGCGGGGCAGGACGAGCAGCCCCCGGGGGCGTGGGGCTCCGGAAAGTCACAAGACGGAGCAGTCATCAGAGGTGGGCTCAGATGCGGGCTCTGCCACTGCCTTGCTGTGAGACCGACCTTGGGCAGTCACAACGCCGAGCCTCAGAGCCCCCTCTGCAAAACAGGACACTGTTAGTTCCTACCTCAAGGCTTGCTGTGAAGATGAGGTAAAGACGCTTTGGCTATTGATTGGCACGTGCTGCACACTCCCGGGGCTTACGGGGACCGGGAAGGTGGTGGGCAGTGGGCTCTGGAGGTGGGGGAGGTGGTCCTTCTAAAAAGCCAAGGTTCCCTAAAAAGAGAGGACAAGGAGTCGGGCGTGAAAAGGAGGGTGGCACCCTGAATGGCATCCTGACCCCTTTCAGGTTTGGAGTGAATTTCTCCTATTATGGCCTGAGCCTGGACGTGTCGGGGCTGGGGCTGAACGTGTACCAAACGCAGCTGCTGTTCGGGGCTGTTGAGCTGCCCTCCAAGCTGCTGGTCTACCTATTGGTGCGCCGCGTGGGACGCCGTCTCACACAAGCAGGAATGCTCCTGGGCACGGCCCTTGCTTTGGGTATCAGTCGGCTGGTGCCCTCTGGTGAGCCCCACCCACTGCCCGGAGGCCCCGCCTCCTGCCCAAGAAGGCCCGCCCTTTCCCGGAATCGCCTGCTCAAAGTCCAGCACTCGGGGAACCTCCCATCGCGGGAACTCTGGGTCTCCCGCAAGGCCCGCTCACTACCAGAACCCCTTTTCCTCCAGAGATGGGCACATGGAGCATCGCCCTGGCTGTGATAGGGAAAGGTTTTTCTGAAGGTGCCTTCACCACTGCCTACCTGTTCACGTCGGAGTTGTACCCTACCGTGCTCAGGTGAGGGGAGCCTGGGTTCCAGGCAACCCACCTGGGGGAGGGCTTGTAGTCACATCTTTGTACCAGCACCACACACACTGCAGCCCAGTTCCTCCTACCCGTTCCTTACACTGAACCCAGAATACAAGAGCTAATCAGAGCTGCCTGTGCTTGCTTAAATCTGGTAGAAGGCAGAGCATTTTATTGTTACTAAGTGACCTGAGTGAGGTCACACTTCTCTGGGCCTCTTTAAAAGAAAAGTCACAAAAAAGCGCTATCTGCCCTTCCCTTCCCATTCACCACAGCCCCAGGCAGTGCTGCCTAGGGGGTTGTCTCTGGACTTAAAGCCTGGCCCCCCCCCCCTTTTTTTTTAACCTTTTTAAAGACTGTATTCATTTGAGAGAGAGAGAGAGAGAGAGAGAGAACATGAAGTGGGGAGAGGGGCAGACAGGGAGAGGGAAAGGGAGAGAATCTCAAGCAGACTCCCACAGAGCTGAGGCGGGGCTTCATCCCTCGACTCCCAGATCATGACCTGAACCAAAATCCAGAGTGGCCATGCCCAACCAATTTAGCCACTCAGGCACTCCTTGGTATCCTTTCAACTAGCTATTGGCAGATAGGGAGCTGGGTAAATTTAGAAAGCCTTGTTCCTCCTCTACCAACATGGCAGGGTCTGTAGGAGCTGGGACTTTCTTCCTTCCACACTATGCTTTCCCTACCCCCTTTCTGATGACTTTTCTTTTCCTTCAGCAGTACCTGATTGATTCTGTCAGAATGGGGGTCCCATCCTCTGGTGAATACTGGCTTGGGGTCCCTGGCCTGGGGACAGATGGGAAGACCACCTGAAAGAAGCCTCACCTTTCTTAGCCATCTAGGGAGAAGGGGTCTCAGGACATGCCAGCCCAGGATGGGAACCCTGTGAGGCATGACCCTAAGTAGGTGTGAACACCCACCTGTTCCCCTATCCTCTCTCCAAACAGACAGACAGGGATGGGGCTGACTTCACTGGTGGGCCGGTTAGGGGGCTCTTTGGCCCCACTGGCGGCTTTGCTGGATGGAGTATGGCTGTCACTGCCCAAGCTCACTTATGGGGGGATCGCGTTGCTGGCTGCCTGCACTGCCCTCCTGCTACCAGAGACGAGGCAAGCACAGCTGCCAGAGACCATCCAGGACGTGGAGAGGAGGTGTGCACAGAATGACTGTTTGTGTGAGCACATGCATGTGGGAATGAGTGCTCAAGTACCTGACACCTTAGGTAGGATGCAGAGAGGACGTGTCTGCATGTTGTGTATCTGGTGCTTCTATGCAAGTGTGCATGGGCATATGACTTGAGGTATGTAAAAGTACACATGAGTCCATATGTATGTGTACATGGATATCCAAGATTGTCCAGGAAGAGGTGGATGTGTGCACACTCAGGTATGCCTGTCCATCAGGGATGTGTGCAACCATGTGTGGGAGTCACCTGCGGGAGTACCCATGTTTGTATACTAGCAGTTGGGGGGAGGTGTAGGCCAGCCCTGATGGGGCAGGCTCGGGTGGGAGGCCCAGGGGCTAAGCCCCACCACTGCTCATGATTCCTTCCTCCCCAGTGCCCCATCCAGCCTTCAGGAGGAAGAGATGCCCATGAAGCAGATCCAGGACTGAGTGGTATCGGGACAGGCCCTCCACAGAAGTTCTGCAGCGGGGGCTGGAAGACCAGAAGGGCAGGCCCTGTGGCTGGGGCTGTGGGCATCAAGCCCCCTCCCCAGGGCTGGGGTGGCCAACAGTGCCCCCTCTCTGTGCTCATTCAGCCTCAACTGTTTGGCCTCCAGCAGCTGGGTGACTTCCTAGAATGCAGTCGGCTGCTGAATAATTCTGGTACCCTTGTCATGGCTGGGGGGAGTTCTAGAAATGAAGGCACTCCAAGGGTTTGGGGCAGCATGGATGAGTCCTGGATGGGAAGCCAGTCTGCCCCTGAGATCTGATCCCAACTTTGCCACTGATTTGCTGTGTGACCTTCGGCATGTGGCTTTCCCTCTCAAGGCTTCAGTCTGTTCATCTCTCGAATGGATAATGAAGGCTCTTAGTAGACCTCACCACAGGATCTATCTTTTGTCAGGCTCAAACGAGATGCCGAATAACGTGCTTTCTCTAGAGACGGTGCTAAAGAAGGGACTGCCCTGTGATGACTTCTGGCATCAATAGGCTTGTGGGCATGCTGTCCACTGTGTGGTACTGGGAGCTTCCCGGGTCGAGGGTAACCAGGAGAACAGAGCTCTTTGTTCCCATGATTGGCCCTATACCTCCCAGGAACTTTGCAGGGTGATGCATCCCCCACCCCACACCTCCCATCTTCCACCCCATTGTTTAGGCCTCATGCCCAAAGAAGAGTTGAAGGCATGGGAGCCAACATTTTATTGGAGAAGCCAGAATAAACACGTTTCTTAAGTACCTTGAAGTTACAGAATTTGCTAGGGAAAGGGACTGGGAAGGCCTGGAGGCCACCCTTTAAAATGTCCTCCTGGCCAGATAGGAACGAGAAGGGAGGAATCAGCAAGGTCTAGGCTCCCTGGTCTACCAAGGAGCCTAGGCCCAGGCCACTGGAAGACCATCTTCCCCCTGTAGGACTGGAGAATTCTGTAGCTCCCACTCAACCATGGAGGGGATGGTATGAGGCCTGAGTTAGAGTGACCTCTCCTGTGAGCGTCTCATTTGGATTTTATCTCCACGGGGTCATAGATGTAGCAGCCCACATCACCAATGTTCACACCTGAGGGAGAGAGCCCCATCACCAAGGGCCTTGGGGCTGGGGGTTGTTGGGCTGAGGAATGAAGGGAATCGGGAGGGGCCTGGGTGTGTTTGACTACAGGGGGAGTTGTCCACACATCCCCACATGCCGTACTTTAGGGCCGCTGTCTGGGGTGAGGGTGCCCACCTTTGGGGCCGAACAGGTAGCCGTAGCAGGGGATGTGGCAGTAGGGGACGCCGTCATGCTGGGACATAGAGAGAAAAGAGAGCCATCTCAGTGTGGCTCTCTTCCCGTCTCCGGTCTACCTCCTCCGACACCAGTACCCATCCCTGCCCCGTTCACCTCAGCATGACTCCCAGCAGTCAGGGTCTTCCGGCAGCGCTGGCACCTCAGACAGGGTCGGTGCCAGTTTCTACCCAAAGACATCACCTTCTCAGCTGGTGGTGGAGAGAACTGGTAATTCTAGGGCAGGGCAATGAGACCTACCTGCTTTGCACCACCTCCCTACACTTTGATGCCCATCCTCTTCCCCCCACCCTCCCCAAGCTTTCCATTGTCACTTACCAAAATAGACAGGTTCCTCGCAGCCAGGGCACAGTGAAGTCTCCCCAGTGAATGTCTTCATGTGGAGAGGGCCTTTAAGGGGAAGAGGCCCTGGCTAGGGCTGAGGTGGGGGCCAGGCCTAAGCAGGGCCCATCAGCACCAGCCTGCACATGTCTTCTTCAAAAAGCCATGCTCACCCCGGAGCCCTCCACCCAGCTCGCCATGGATCTGCTTTCTTGGGCAGAGCTGAGTCTCCTATGACCCCCACCTCCTGTCCCCAACCTTTCTGCAGAAGGGACCCCCTGCTTCCTTCTCCTCCCAGGGGTTCAGGTGCCCACTAGCTCAACCCTGGTCAGCAACTCTATCCTCAGGAAACCTGAGCTGATACAGGAGCAGGCCAGGGCATGGGTGTCAGGTGTTGGGGAGCATGGCGTCATTGCCCACTCTCGGGGATGGGAGGAAGGTACAGGGAGAGGAGAGAAGTGGAAGAATAAGAGGGGCTGACCCTGTCTCAATGACCTCTCACTCCTAGGTCATTCATTCCATGGCCTTGGCTTGGGAGAGGCCTGAATTCCAGGCCAGCTTTGCCTGACTCGCTGTGTGACTGCACAATGCCACTTGCTCTCTCCGAACCTTGGTTTCCTCACCTGTAAAATGCAGGTGATAATGCCGTCTACTCAATTTACCTCTTAACTCAGCAGCTGACATCAGAGAACCCCCCCAAAAAGGCCACGAGTAAGAGAAGACTTTGCCACAAACGAAGTTATAGGAATGTGAAGCAGAGGACTAGGTGGGAGACCTGCTCCAGCCTGGGGATGAGGAGTAGCTGGGGCCCAACTTCACTTACTTTTCTTGCCCTGGGGGAGGCCAGTCCTGGGCCTGGGGGGGCTGAAACTGCTGGGGCTGAGGGGAGTGGTGCTGGCTGGGGTGGGAGTGGGAGGGTTGTAGAGGTAGGAGCCCACACCACCAATGTTCACCCCTGCAGAGAAAATAGGGGCTGTCAGGCTTGAACCTCCAGTTCCCGGCCACAAAGAGGGTCCTGCTGTCCCCTGGCCTCTTCTAGGCTGGTACTTACCCCTGGGTCCGAAGAGAGCCCCATAGCATGGCTTGTGGCAATATGGTCTCCCGTTGTGCTAGGCACAAGCAGAGGAAAGAGGGCTGCTCAGGGCTAAAGGCCTGGGGTGGGGTGGGGAGGGGGTCTCCTGTGTCCCACAGGCCTTCTCTCAGGACAGACTGCCAGGTGTGTCTGTCCATTGGCCTGGGCTGGTGGGGCCAGGAGAGGTGTAGGGTGAGCATGTCAGAATTGCCACTGTGGTCCGGAGAATGAGCAAGAGCAGGTCAGAAAACCGTGGCTTCCCTCCCCTCCCCACCAAAAGGCTTGGCGTCCACCAGCACAACTCAGGTATCCCAAACCCTGGCTGGTGTGGGACCCTCCGAGTATTTGCTGAGGTTGCCTTTAGTGAGCCTCCTGAGTCAAAACTGGGGGCTGTGCTTAGGGGACAGTGACAGACACAGGGCTGTGCGCCCTGGCCAGGCCTCACCTCTGCATGCCCTCCTGGGGACAGGACGCTGTGGCAGCGCTCACATTTCAGGCAGAAGCGGTGCCAGTTCTTGCCCAGGGAGCTCACCTTCTCCGCTGTGGGGGACAAGGTGCAACCGGGCTGTGGGGAGCCAGGCCACGCAGCGGGGGCCCCACTTTCCCTCCTCAGCACCGCCCGCCTGCTTCCTAGAGAGGTGGGGAGTGTCCCGGGAAGTTCAGCTCGAACCCGCCCGAGTGCCCTGCGCCCCAGAGGTGGAAAGAGGGTCTGAGGCCACACTGTCGTCAGCTCCTCCAACGCCCCGGCTCACACTCGCCCCATCTCCCCCTCCTCAGCCCGCGCCTCACCGAAGAAAACGGGCTGCTGGCAACGCGGGCAGGTCCAGCTCATGGCTCCGCTCAGCGCAGCCGGCGCCTCACACAGTAGGCACCGCGGTGGGGGGCTCCGGTCCCGTCCCCTCCGCCGGCCCCGCCCATGGCTCCGCTGGGAGCCTCATTGGGCTGAAACCGTAGCTCCTCGCCGCCTATTGGCCGTCAGAAATTTAGACCAATTCCACCTGGGAGACGCCGGCGATTTCGCAGTTACTTCCAAAAGCTAAAGCCTCCGACCCATGGAGGTGGCAGAGGGACTTGTAGCCAGACCGGAAAGGAAGCGAGCAGTGAAGACGCCGGGAGTGGGGGTGGGGGTGGGGGTGACACTAGTTTCTGTCTTCGTACAAAGGGGAAAACTGTCCAGAGGGCGGACGTCATGAAAACACTGTAATTTCCTCAAAGCTAAGGGTCAGCCTTCTTTGAAATGGCTTAACTCTGCCTTGACCGTCTCAGGAGGTTAAGAGAGTCGGAATCTGGAGCGCATCTTTGCCACTTACACTCTGGCTTCAGGCAAATTTCCTCTGCATCCATTTTGTTTGTACAATGAATATGATGATTAATCTCTACCTCATAGGATTGTTGTGGGAATGAAGCTAGTGCGTGTAAAGGACCCAGTGCTTGGCACACAGCTGCTATAAAGGCGATCGCTATCATTAAGATGGATCCCATAATGAACTCAAAAGACTGTTTGGTAGCCTCAAAGTGTGGTCTGGATACAATGGTTTTCTTGTGAAATTACAAAGCGTATTAAATTTAAATATATAACTCAGACACAATTACATATTCCTAATTTAGTTTTAAGGTTTTAATATTTGTTACAAGTAGCCCAAGAGTGCTTCAAAGGACACTTCAAGAAAACCCACAGAGAAAGGAAGAAAATATTTGCAAACATGGTATCTGATAAGGATCTAGTAATAAGTATAAAGGACTCTTACACGTCAACAAAGACAACCCAATTTAAAAACAGGCAAAGAATTTGAACAGACGTTTTTATTTCTTTTTTTTTTTTTTAATTTATTTATTTGTCAGAGAGAGAGGGAGAGAGAGAGAGAGAGAGCGAGCACAGGCAGACAGAGTGGCAGGCAGAGGCAGAGGGAAAAGCAGGCTCCCTGCGGAGCAAGGAGCCCCATGTGGGACTCGATCCCAGGATGCTGGGATCACGACCTGAGCTGAAGGCAGCCACTTAACCAACTGAGCCACCCAGGCGTCCTTGAACAGACGTTTTTCTAAAGAAGATATACACATGGCCAACAAGCACATGAAAAGGTGCTCAACATCATTAGTCATTTAGGGAAAAGGAAAATCAGGACCACAATGAGATACCATTTTAGACATTTTAGAATGGCTATAATAAAAAAAGATGAGTAATAACAAGTATTAGGATGTGTCAAAATTGGATTCCTCATATGCTGTTGATGAGAATGTAAAATAGTGCAGCCCTTTGAAAAACATCCTGGTAATTCCTCAAAAGGTTAAAAAGAGTTACCGTATGATCCAGCAATTGCAATCCTGGGTATATGCCCAAGAGAAATGAAAGCATAGGTCCACATGAAAACTTGCACACGAACGTTCATGGTCCTGCTATTCACAACAGGTGAAAGCCCACCAGCTGATGAACAGATGAGCAACGTGGCTTATCTGTGCTAGAACAGGACTCAGCCATAAAAAGGAATGGAGTACTGATGCACACTACAACCTGAATGAGCCATAAAAACATGCAACACCACATACTGTAGGATTCCATTTATATGAAATGTCCAGAAAAGGGAAATCATAAAGACAGAAAAGTGGATTAGTCATTCCTAGGGGTGTGGAGGAGGGGCAACTGGGCATATCTGCTGAGGGCGTATTAGATAGATCTCTTTGTGGGGAGATGAGAATAGTCTGGAATGAGTGATGCTAGTTGGACAACCTCATGAATATACTAAAAATTAATGAATTGTGTATCTTAGAAGGGTGAATTTTATATGTGAATAATTCCTCAATAATAATAATAATAATAATGGCTGAAGATAATTTATTTTTCTAAAAAGGCAGCCCAGGAAATGAGGGGCAGGGAAGAGAGGTAATTACTGTGTGCCAGTGCCCCAGCAGAGAAAACAATCCCTTGATGAAGTATTAGGTGGTGAAATGAAGAATTTTCTAGGGTAAATTCCTTTGTTTTGTCATATCAGCCCAGAAACAGCTCAAGGGGGTGTGGGTGCTGAGCTTAGCCTTCAGCTGAAGTGCTGTGTCCTGCTGGGTGAAAGGGGTCCTGTCTGTGTCTCAGGAGTTCGAGAGCCTCTCTGGACTTCAGTTCCCTCCCTGGGCAATGGGATAGGACTGGTGTCTATGAATTTCCACTCAACATTCCTGTTTCCTCAGTTGTCTCCATCCATACTTTCTCCTTATAACACTTGTTTTAACCTCCTTGTTGACCTCTAAAGGTAGAAGCCTGCACACCATGAAACAAACTTGTTTATATTTTCTCATCTGTTTCTCGTTTTGGGAACTGTTTCAAGATCCTTAGTTGTTTTTTTTTTTTTTAATCTTTTTTTTGAGATTTTGTTTACTTACTTATTTGACAGACAGAGATCACAAGTAGGCAGAGAGGCAGGCAGAGAGAGAGAGAGGAGGAAACAGGCTCCCTGCTGAGCAGAGAGCCCAATGTGGGGCTTGATCCCAGGACCCTGGGATCATGACCTGAGCCGAAGGCAGAGGCTTTAACCCACAGAACGACCCAGGTGCCCCAAGATTCTTAGTTTTATACCTGTTTCTTGATGGGCTTCTTTAACAAACTTGAAAAACATTAGTCTCAGTCTCCACCAATATTTTACTTTTGTGTTTCTGCCTCTCTTGTTCATTTTTTCTTCCAGAAGGCAGCTTGAGGTTCACTGTTTTTTGCTCTCTATGGCTCTCGCGGAGAAGATTTTGCTTCAGGAGGTTGGGAGGACTTCACTGTAGTCATTCATAGACACTGTATTTATTGTCCTTTAGGAAGGTTAGCTTCATTGGCCCACAGAACTATCCTTAGAATTTCTGGGACATATCAAATAATCTTTCGCTGAGGCTCTGCAGCTCTTTCTGTGTTGGGTCACCTTGGACACATACCTCAGCCCCATAGAGAGGTCATCTTTACCAGAGCATCCAGCACAGGACCCCACATAAAGAAACAGGTGTCGGAGTGTGAGCACCCTGCTGCCTTCACACAACTTGCACTGAGTCAGTGGGGCAAGTGCTTTACTGCTCCTGTCTTCTGGGGCCTTCCTGCATTGCATGGCCGTGACACACACAGTATGCCTTGTCTCTTCTCTTTCAGTGCTTAGGAAAGGCTAGTTGAGGCTCCTCCTTTCCAAATATTGGCCATCCATTTGCAAGTACAGCAAATCACAGTATTCCACTCTTCCTTGCCTGGCTTCTATTATTCTGTCTCTAAAAGAGGCTTTGTAAAGATTGCTAACAGGGAAAATGAACACTTCTTGTAGGAATGCACTTGCAGTTACTGATGGTGGCTGTTCTGAACACTTTGTGTGACTAAAGCCTCTAACATGATAGTTTAATGAATACCACAAATGGTTAAGTTCAGTAGAGTGTACGTAGCACCTAATCAGCTGTCAGGGTGGAGTTTGTGTCATCTGAGAGGCAGATCCCTCTTGCATAAAGATGATTGTTCCCTTGGTGCCCCTCAAATACCCCCTACTTTTTCCTGCACAGACCTGTCACAGTATCTGCATAGTTGTGTTACACTTATTTGCTTGTTGGGCTTTCTTCAACCAACATGACTGATTCTTATCTGTGTACCTATAGCACCAAGTACAGTGGGGGTGCTCAGTATGATAGTTATTATTTTTTAAAGACTTTTATTTTGGGGGCACCTGGGTGGCTCAGTGGGTTAAAGCCTCTACCTTCAGCTCAGGTCATGATCCCAGGGTCCTGGAATCGAGCCTCGCATCGGGCTCTCTGCTCAGCATGGAGCCTGCTTCCCCCTCTCTCTCTGCCTGCCTTTCTGCCCACTTATGATCTCTGTTAAATAAATAAAATCTTTTTAAAAAAATAAAGGCTTTAAAAAATTTTTTTTAAATTTATTTATTTGTCAGAGAAAGAGGGAGAGCGAACGAGCACAGGTAGACAGAGTGGCAGGCAGAGGCAGAGGGAGAAGCAGGCTCCCCACGGAGCAAGGAGCCTGATGCGGGACTCGATCCCAGGACGCTGGGACCCTGACCTGAGCCGAAGGCAGCTGCTTAACCAACTGAGCCACCCAGGCATCCCCAAAATAAAGACTTTTATTTTTAGGTAATTCGTATGCCCAACATGGGGCTCAAACTCACAACCCTGAGATCAAGAGTCACTTGCTCCACTGACTGAGCCAGCTGGGTGCCCCTATTTTTATTATTATTAAAATCCATCCCTAACACTTTTTACTTCATGTTTTTAGGCTCTCTTGTTAGGTACATTTGTTTTCAGACTGTTGGTAGTTTTTGATGAATTGACCCTTTTATTCTTATGAAGCTGAAGAAACAAGCTTTCCAACAAGATGAGTGGTGGTGAAGATAATGGCCCCAAACACCTGAGGGCTGTCACATGGATGAGGCATTAGGGCACTACTGAGACCCCTGGAGAGAGGTCACAGAGAAGCAGATTGGGCTTCTGTCCAAGGAAAGAACGTTCTCACAGAGCCCAACCATGGAGTGGCTGCTTCAGATAGTAGGAGCTTCCTATCTCTGGATGTCATAAATAACATTGGAGAACAAACCAACTGATCACTAGTGTTGCCGAAGGGATGCAAGCATCATACACAGACAGATCTTTGAGTTTTCCTCACAATTTGGCAATATATGATTCTGTGATTCTATTACCAAGGAAGAGTTTCAAATTTGTGTTAGCAAGAGAGCACTGTTAAAACAGTGACAGCTAGGGGTGCCTGGGTGGCTCAGTGGGTTGAGCCTCTGCCTTCTGCTCATGTCATGGTCTCAGGGTCCTGGGATCGAGTCCCGCATCAGGCTCTCTGCTCAGCAGAGCTTCCTTCCCCCTTCTGCCTGCCTCTCTACCTACTTGTGATCTCTGTCAGATAATAAATAAAATCTTAAAAAAAAAATAACAACAGTGACAGCTACCACCCATGGAGCACCAGTCACAGGCACTGTACTTGTTATTTCTGGTCCTATAACACCTTGGTGAGGGGTTTAAATGCTACATTATCGGGGCACCTGGGTAGCTCAGTTGGTTAAGTGTCTGCTTTGGTTCAGGTCATGATCCCGGCTCAGCAGGGGAGTCTGCTTTTCCCTCTCTCTCTGCCCCTTGTGTGCTCTCACTTGTGTGCTCTCTCTCACTTGCTTGTTCTCTCTCAAATAAATAAATAAATGAAAAATGCTACATCATCAATTGTATATAAAAGCAAACTGGCTTGGAGAGGTTAAGAGATTTGTTCAAATCATACAGACTCAGGATTCTCAAGTTCATACTCTTTCCACTCCCTGCTCCTAAGCATGGTTTCTGTTAAGCTGCCCATGTGTTTGAGTCTGAAAGGATACTATCCTTGTCTACACAGCACCTCTGTGCCCAAAGGTAAGAGGACTTCTCCAGGTAAATAATGAATGGGCTGCAAGAGATGGGGGAATGTCATTAAAGCTTTTCCATGGCTTCTCAGTGCCCTCAAGGTAAAGTTTTTAACTTGGCTCTAAGTATCTCACCTTTCCAGTTCTAGCCATTCCTCCTGTTTCTCTCTCCAACCACTAAATGAGCTTCTTAAACCGGCCAAATCCTTTTCTGCCTCAGGACCTTTGCAAATGCTATCTCCCTTCTGGGAACTTCCTTCCTGAGTATCTTCACCTAATTCCTGCCTAACTTCAGGTCCCTCTCACCCACTCAATATCTATTGAGCCCAGGCGTTCTCTCCCATAGCATCCTGTGCTGGAGGGCCAAGGGGGTACAATCAATGACAACTGTTTTTTCCCTACTTGACAGCTCAGTGGAACAAGGAGAAAAAAGCAAATGGAGACTCATGATAAAGGCTACATTTGTAGCTTAGTGGGAGAATAAAAGAGGTCTGCCAACTTTCTGCCCTACCTGCTCCTACCCAGGAACCTAGGCTTTATCTACCCAATTAGTCTGTGAGCTCCATGAGGGCAGGGACCAGGAATGCTTTGCCAAACACTGTGTATGCTTCCAATGCTTGCTTAATCTCTGATACACAGTGCTCAAGAAATACTTATTGGTGAAAGAATGTTAAATGTTATACACAAGTCTCCCTCAAATGTGAGTAGATGAGGGCTAGTGAGGAAATGTGGAGTTAGGAGGGGACTGGTAGGAGTTGAGAGTATCATTACAACAAAAGCCCTGGAGTAAGGGAAGCTTAGGTGCCTAGGAGTAAGAACACAGGAGTTCGTTTCTTCATACCCATGAGGATCAGCATGTATGAGGCAAACCAGAACATGACTTAAACTGATCCTGATTATAAATACTAGATAATAAAAAGAGTACTGAAAATCTGCTTTGGCAGCAAACCAGTTCCACTAATTGCAGTCATTCACAAGAACTTACTAATTAAGCTTAATTAGCATGTGGCACAATTATGTCTATCATTAAATATATGGCAAATGAGAGAATGTGGGAAGGTGTTATGTAAACTGTAAAGCACCTTACAAATATGAATGCTATAATGTGTCAGGTTAGCACTGAGTTTTGATTACAACTATAAAGTCCACTTATTTTTAACTTTGTAGACTTGTTCAAGTATATGGGCATATGCTTCAACTTTTAAGGCTTTATCAAAAACTTTGTTCCTTAATGGCTCTTGAAAGGTTTCGCTAAGTTCTGGTATGTTAATGAAAAATTAGTCTTACCTCTTGATCACTTTGTCACTTAACCTTTACTACCCATAACCTGTGTGCTTTCTCAATCCATCTTCTGAGTAGCTCCTCTAACTAGAAAGCTTTACTTTCTACCGCTCATGTTACTTAAAAAAATAAAAATAGAAGCATACACACAAGACAAAAACAGACTGAAATGTTTTCTTAAAACCACACTAGCAAGTCTGTTTGACTTTTTCCCTTGTTTTCCAGCATCCGCTTGCTGCCATTACATGAAC
>PISX010027282.1:0-23186 GCA_004024625.1 Mellivora capensis | reverse complement strand
GGTCCATATACACCATGGAGTATTATGCCTCCATCAGAAAGGATGAATACCCGACTTTTGTAGCAACATGGACGGGACTGGAAGAGATTATGCTGAGTGAAATAAGTCAAGCAGAGAGAGTCAATTATCATATGGTTTCACTTATTTGCAGAGCATAACAAATAACACGGAGGACATGGGGAGATGGAGAGGAGAAGGGTGTTGAGGGAAATTGAGGGGGAGATGAACCATGAGAGACTATGGACTCTGAAAAATAACCTGAGGGTTTTGAAGGGGCGGGGGGTGGGAGGTTGGGGGAGCCTGCTGGTGGGTATTATGGAGGGCATGCATTGCATGGAGCACTGGGTGTGGTGTAAACTTGTGATCTCTGTCTGTGAAAAAAATATATATATTAAAAAATAATAATAATAAATAAATAAATAAATAAATAAAAATAAAAGTTAAAAAGCAAGTTGTTAAGTATTATTACAATAGGATCCCATTTGTTTAAAAAAATACAGATATATGTGTGTATATATATATATATACACATACATATACATATCTATATATGTATATATTTGTATATATACGTGTATATATATATGCATATATGTATGCATATATTTGTATATATATGTATATATATATGCATATATGCATATAAAATCTGGAAGATGGGTGCCTGGGTGGCTCAGTTGGTTGGGCGACTGCCTTCAGCTCAGGTCATGATCCTGGAGTCCTGGGATCGAGTCCCACATCAGGCTCCCAGCTCTCTGGGGAGTCTGCGTCTTTCTCTAACCTTCTCCCCTCTCATGCTCTCTCTCACTCTCTCTCAAACAAATAAATAAAGTCTTTTTAAAAATTTAAAATTTTTAAAAATATGGAAGGTAAACTTAACTGCAGGAAGGACTTTAATTTTTGCTTTCTATTCTTCTGGATGGTATGTATTCTTTACCATAAGAATATGATAATTTTATAATTAAAATTTACTTTTTAGGGGCACCTAGGTGGCTCAGTCAGTTAAGTGTCTGTCTTTGGCTCAGGACATGATCTCAGGGTCCTGCATCAGGCTTCCTGCTTAGTGGGGAGTCTGCTCCTCCCTCTCCCTCTGTCCCTGCCCCTCCCCCTCCCCTGCTCATGTGTTCTCTCTCTCAAATAAATAAAATCTTCAAAAAATAAAAAATAAAATAAAATAATATTTACTTTTTAAATTGAAAATATAAATTTTGTACGAGGTATAACAGAGTTTCCAACCCTTGAACTAGATCTTAGTAAATGAGATTTTTTTTATTTTTAATTTATTTGACAGAGAGAGATCAGAAGCAGGCAGAGAGGCAGGCTGAGAGAGAGAGGAGGAAGCAGGCTCCCTGCCGAGCAGAAAGCCCGATGCAGGGCTCCATCCCAGGATCCTGAGATCATGACCTGAGCTGAAGGCAGAGGCTTAACCCACTGAGCCACCCAGGTGCCCAGTAAATGAGATTATTACTGAACAGTGCAGAACGGAAAAAAAAAAAAATTACATTTCAGGTACATGGTTGGCTCTACATTTGAAAGTACAAAAAATTCTAGATGGCATATATTTGGGCAAATCACTTTCCTTCAGTTCATTCTCCCTGTTAGTCATAATGGCGAGTTGGGCTACAGAGTGACCAATGTCCCTTACAGGGTGACCAAGTTCCTCTGTAAGTCATGAGCAGAGCAACTAGAAGGATCAAGATACATGTCAAAGAATAAAGAAGTTATACTGGAGGGGTGCCTGAGTGGCTCATTTGGTTGAGCGTCTGCCTTCAGCTCAGGTCATGATCCCAGTGTCCTGGCATCGGGTCCCACATCAGGCTCTCTGCTGGGCAGGGAGCCTGCTTCTCCCTCTGCCCCTGCCTCTTGCTCGTGCACTCTCTCACTCTCTCTCTTGCCCTCAAATAAAGAGAATATTTTTTTAAAAGATTTTATTTATTTATTTGAGAGCAAGAGAGAGAATGATAGAGAGAGCACAAGAAGGGGGAGGTTCAGAGGGAAAGCAGATTCCCCACTGGGCAGAGAGCCAGACGCGGGACTGAATCCTGGGACTCTAAGATCACGACCTGAGCCAAAGGCTGTCACTTAACCAACTGAGCCACCCAGGTGTCCCTCAAATAAATAAAATCTTAGAAGAAAAAAAAAAAAGAAGCTGTATTGGAGATATATGTTAAATATATCTGCATGTGTTTCTCAGTGAAATGTCAACTCTTAGAGTTCGTAACCAGGTCTTGCGTATTGTAGCGATATTACAAAAAGCAGATCTCTCAAGACAGCTGCCCTCAATTCCACTTCATAGTAAGTAATGATTTTCTTTCCTTCAATGCAAGATGTAAAGAATTTGAATTTCTTTAATTTCAAGTTCTTCAAATAAATGTCCTTACCATTTTCCCATTTCAAACATCTTTGCTCGTTTCCCACTCTTTGAAACACAACCCATTTTTTTAAAAATTGAATTTATCATCACAAAACAGTCCAAAAAAGCAAATCACAAGAATGCCTATTCACCTCATATTTCAGCTTTCCCCAAACTGCTGATGCTGCTAATATTGTTGACTCAATAAATAAACATTTTGCATGTGGTATAGAATGTATTTCACAACCTTAAAAATTTAGAGGCAAGACTATTATCACAATTCAAGCACTTTCTTTCCCCTAGTGTCAAAGTAGGCAATTCTCAAGTACCAAATGGTCTGTGTCCCAGAATTTAGCTTTTACATCAGCTATATAGAAGTAGGACTATACTCCTCTCCCCAAAGAAACAGTATTATAAATGCTTCACGAATTCTCGGCCTACCCCACAATAACCTACTTAACCCACAGTGTACCCAAATCAGAGGATTATGGGGATGGTTAACATAACAAAGAAAATGAAGGCTTTGGAGGCAGAAACAGATTGGAATCCTGGCTCTGTCACTTCCCAACTGAGCAGGTCCCTTAAAGTCAATGAGTTTCGGTTTCGTCCTCTGTAAAACAGATCATAATATTTACTTCCCAGACTTGTCTCAAGAATTATCTGAGATTATGCAGGTGGTCATTTATTTCTTCCTTCCTGCCTCCCTTTACACTCAGTTCTGCTACTCATTTGAAACAGAGGTGTGTGTTTGTTGGTTCCACACACAATCAGGGTATCAACTAGGCTGTGAAAATGGGTTTGCCTAATTTTTTTTTTATTTTTTAATCTTTTTTTTTTTAAGATTTTATTTATTTGAGAGAGAGAGACAGTGAGGGAGAGAGTGAGAAGGGAGGTCAGAGGGAGAAGCAGACTCCCCATGGAGCTGGGAGCCCGATGCGGGACTTGATCTTAAGACTCCGGGATCATGACCTGAGCCAAAGGCAGTTGCTTAACCAACTGAACCACGCAGGGACCCGGGTTTGCCCAATTTTAATCATAGCCCCAAGTAGTGTCTGACGGACACCGGACTGCTTCAACCCTGGAGGAGCAGGAGAAGGGAGAACAGGGCGTCAGAGCTCCAGCCACATTCTTGGGGGACTATGGCTCCTATCATGGTGGCATTCACACTCACACATGATTATGACCACATGCTCCAGGGCAGATCAAGTTCAAAATCCTGGATTTACCACTTAAAGCAGATAGACAACCTGAGCAATGTGTTTAATCCCTCTGTGCCTCAGTTTCCTCACCTGTAGAGTGAGAACAGTAATGGCATCTCTCACCTAACATTTATTTGAAGATTAAGTGAAGCAATGTACATAAAATACAAGACTACCATCCTGATAATACTTTTCTATAGTTTAAGCTCACTAATTATGATTTTGATGTTTTCTAACTAAAGAAGTTTAAACAAAAAAGAAAACACATACATTTGCTAAATTCAGTTGGGAAAAATATTGCAACTGAGTCTCAAAAAGTGCATTTCCTATGCTTTTTAAAAAGACAGTTTTCGTGGGGTGCCTGGCTGGCTCAGTCAGTGGAGCATGCAACTTTTGATCTTGGGTTCGTGAGTTCGAGACCCACATTAAGTGTAGAGAGATTACCTCAACACAAAATCCTTAAAAAATAAAGACACTTTTCTTATTTATGAATTTACGATTCGAAGCTTTATGTGTTCTTAGTACACACTGATAAATCAGTGTAAAACGAGGAATCTTAGTTCACAAATCAGGTGTGAAAATGGTAACTGTACTAAGTTTTCTATGATACAATTTTTTGTATAATTCCTCTTCAACCAGGATGATGCAACTTGATCTCTGTATTCTGAGTTTCCCAGGAAGAGCATCCAGTTTGTACAGGTTTCACACAGTCCCAAGACATCAGGCTGAGTCTTCTAGTGCTTGATGCCATCTGTTTACATAAATGTCTGCTGAAACATCCTACTGGGTTCTTGGCACCATGTCACAGGGGTTGCCCATGAGACATTCTTTATCACTGTTGGCTGGCCTATTTATTTATGGGAGTGCGCAAGAGTGGGGGGGGTGTATAGAGGGAAAGGGAGAGGGAGAATCTTAAGCAGGCTCCTTGCCCAGGGCAGAGCCTGATGCCAGGCTTGAGCTCACGACCCTGAGATCGTGACCTGACTGACAGGCCTCTTTAGGGCAGGAGGCCTTGCAACTTCTGTGCCTTACCTGAATCTCTGCTCCTTTTATTGCTTGGCTGGGGCTCTGCAATTATCGCATGGCTGCCTAAAATGCTGGACACCATGCAGCCTCTCTTTTGGCATTCCTGAGAGTCTGCCAGTGAGCAGAAAGCAGAGTTGTCTCAGGGACCTTTACTATCATCTATAGGCAGCTCACTTCTCTCCCAGATGTACCCTCCTATGCTGTTATGGAGGGTGTCAGTATGAAGAGTGTCACTAAGAAAGCTCTGGAACAAGAGGATATATAAGTAAATAAAATCTAAGGCAGGCAGGTTCAAAAAGGCCTCCAAAGATGCTAACAAAAAAGTATGAAAAATCCTTGAGGATGCTTGAGAGCGAGGGCAGCAGGTTTGTTCATGTCAGGATGAGAGGAGGAGGGTGTCTGTGTGTGCTGTGTGGTGAGGGGTAAGGAGCACGGCAGGAGAACGGGAAGGCAGCAGACATTTGCACGTTCAGGTCACTTCGAAGCTGTGTCTGAAAATAAGCTGCTTTTTCTTTTTTTAATTCCATTCCTTCCTTTTCCATCTCCTAATTCAACTTTTCACCTAGTGTTGTGCCGAATAATTTTTTGTTAGCATCTTTTGGAGGCCTTTCTGAGCCTGCTTGGCTTAGGGTTTATTTATATCTTGTACTCGTTCCAGAGATTTCTTTGTGAGACTATTCATACTAACACCCTTTATAACATCATCAATCTCTGCCTTCTTCCTCTTAATCATCCTAGGTGCTTTTCTCTGTACTGTCTCTTATCTTTCCTGATTGGGAGCCTCGCAAATCCATTTATGTCTCTATTTTTACTGGCATTTTTTAGTTCATGCAGCTCTGTTTTTTTCCAGGTCAATTTGGTTTATCTATATTTACAACGTTGTGAGAGACTATATCAAATGCTTTCTCCCATTTTTTTCATTCAAAGGAATCTTATCACATTTCCACTGAAAGACCAAGGACAACTTGGAGATATTTCTCAATTTCTGCATTCTTTTTCTGAGGCAGTGTTATACCGCCACCACCGAATTTCAAGGTGAATGGCTTAGAGCCTCATCTTTTGAAACTCTTTGGAAATACAGACATTCAGTTGTCTTGTTCCTAGCCACTGGAGACATTTTAGAAAGTGAAGCTCCAAATCCAAATAACAGAGCTATTTCCATTTCTAATGAAATGACAATATTTTCTCCTATTTAAATAATATACCATTATTTGTATATTTATAGAGGTGCAGAACTTAGTGCCTGTGTTTTGTTTTTTAATAGATTTTTTTTAAAGACTTTATCGATTTGTTTATTTAAGAGAGGGAGAAAGAGAACATGGGTTGGGGAGGCAAGGGAGAGGGAGAAACAGACTCCCCGCTGAGTACAGAGCCCATCACTGGGCTCCAATCCCAGGACCCTGACATCATGACCTAAGCCACCCAGGTGCCTCAGTTTTGTTTTCAATTTAAAGCAACTACACAAAATACAATAGGTTCCTAAGGACAGGGCTTGAAACAAAGAAGTCCAGGATTTCTTTTTTTTTAAGGCTCTGACCCAGATTATTTATAATAAGCAAGACAAAAATAACATATTTTCTCAAGCCATCAATACCTAACACCTGAGACTGCAGTTGCCCTCCATTTTGATTCTCTATTAGATTATGTAATCTGTCCTTCGAAGGACAGATTGTGTTGGGGGTTTTTTTGTTTTGTTTTGCTTTTTTTTCTTATAGACAATGTCAAGGATAAGCAAAGCTCTAGTTGAGGTTTAGGTGTAAACTATCAGAAGCATTTTTAAAGCTATTATTTAGGGGATGCCTGGGTGGCTCAGTTGGTTAAGCGACTGCCTTCAGCTCAGGTCATGATCCCAGTGTCCTGGTATCGAGTCCCACATCGGGCTCCTTACTTGGCAGGGAGCCTGCTTCTCCCTCTGTGTATGCCTGTCTCTCGCTCTCTCTCTCTCTGACAAATAAATAAATAAAATCTTTAAAAAAAAAAAAAAAAGCTATTATTTAGGAGAGACAAAAAGAGCATGTGGTTTCAAATACCAGAATTTACACTGACTTTTCCTAGACTTTGATACAAAAGACTCACCAGTTGGAATGGGAGGGGTAAAGGGAAAGAGAAGACATCACTAAGTTGAATATATGATCATTTACAACAAAGTTTAACAGATAAAACTTATGAACTGACAGCCATCTTCCCAATTTTTCCTGGTTTGTGACTTGGTGTAATTTTCTAAAACTATTTTCATGAAATGTGAAGTCCATACAAACATAAAAGTTGGGATTTATACTTACATAAAAAGAAAAAGACAGACTCAAAATATCTTTAAGAAAGCTCCTCTCTCCTTAGACTTTGGTGTGAACAAACAGAAGGGCACACTGTGAAGCTTCCTGAGAAAGAGAAGAGCATCTGCAGTTTGACTTCGGACTTTTGCCGTTAACCCAAGTAATCCTATTTCAGCTGTGGTAAACATTCAGAGGCAATTCCCCGCACTGCCCTGGACAGACTGCAAGTCTAATTTGGTTACTCCATAATTTTCCCATAACTCATGCTACTTCTATTCTTTTTTTTTAAAGATTTTATTTATTTATTTGACAGAGAGAGATCACAAGTAGGCAGAGAGGCAGGCAGAGAGAGAGAGAGGAGGAAGCAGGCTCCCCACCAAGCAGAGAACCCCATGTGGGGCTCGATCCCAGGACCCTGAGATCATGACCTGAGCTGAAGGCAGAGGCTTTAACCCACTGAGCCACCCAGGTGCCCCAATGCTACTTCTATTCTTAAAGTAGATTCAGAGTTGTGATTCATAGTCAATGCTCAGAGACGGAGTTCCCTGAAATCTGTTGCCACACCGGAAACAACCCACCTAACCTCTGTGAATCAGTCTCTTGGGAACCAGAGCACAGCGTGTGTCGTGGCCCAGCAGAAAGTTCTGCCCGCTGGCTGGCTAGAGAGGAAAGCAGTGGTGGATCACTGGGAGGCTACCCAGACACAGCTAGAACTCCTCAACTCAGCCTACACCCAGCAACATGACTGTAACCAGTTGGCCTAAATGGCCACAGGCAACTGATACCATTAAGCTGGGACTGGTTAAACAGAACTGAGAACTAGAAACGTCTTTGTTTTTAGTAACAATAAGGCTGTGATTTTCAAGCCCTCTTCCTTCATGCATCCATAGGAAAATGTTCTTGATAAAATCTTAAGTTTTGGGGCGCCTGGGTGGCTCATTGGGTTAAGCCTCTGCCTTCGGCTCAGGTCATGATCTCAGGGTCCTGGGATCGAGCTCTCTGTTTGGCAAGGAGCCTGCTTCCCCCTCTCTCTCTGCCTGCCTCTCTGTCTCTTTGTGACCTCCCTCTCTCTGTCAAATAAATAAAAATTTAAAGAAAAAATCTTAAGTTTTTAAAAATGAGAAAATCACATCTATGCTACAATTCCTGGTACATAAATTCCATAGATGTGTGAATAAAAATGAATTGGAATGTAGAAAAAGAGAAGATAAAAGATTAAAAGGTTAAAAGATTACTGGATTCTTTTTTTTTTTTTAATTTTATTTATTTATTTGTCAGAGAGCGAGAGAGAGCACAACCAGGAGAGAGGGGGAGAGGGAGCAGGAGATGCAAGCCCAGGACCCTGGGATCATGACCCAAGCAGAAGGCAGATGCTTAACTGACTAAGCCACACAGGCGTTCCAAGATCACTGAATTATAAGTAATTCCACTTTTAAAAAAGATCTTATTTATTTGCAATAGAGAAAGAGAGTGAGATAGACAGACCGACAAAGCAAGAGCAGGGGGGAAGGGCAGAGGGAGAGGGAGAAGCAGGCCCTCCGCTAAGCAGGGAGCCTAATGCAGGGCTTGATCCCTGGACCCCCGAGATCATGACATGAGCCAAAGGCAGATGCTTAACCAACTGAGCCACCCAGGTGACCCTAAGCAATTACATTTTTTATATGTTTTAAGATCTCCATTGCTATTACAATATTATTTATAGAAAACACACACATAGGCCAAATGAAAACTCATCCTCAAGTTAGAAAGGAATTGTGACTTCACATTTTTTCCCCTTGAGAGTCCTCATATTTTAATTTTTTTTTAATATTCCATAATCCCTTGACTACATCTGACCCAAATAAAAAGGACCTTCAAGCTGGTAACTCACCAACACCTAACTGAAGTTTCTGCTGATTTCTAAGGAACTTCAGAAAATAAAAATAAAAGAAGTATGTTGAAAATAACTTCTTGAGCTAATCTTTTGAAACACATTATTTTAAGAGAGGTTAAAACTTATTTCTACTATCTTATGTATTCAATAATTAAAATAATACAAATTTTATAAAGCTGTAGCACAAAGAAACTGAGGCACAGGGAAATCAAGTAGCTTGCTTAAGGCTACATAGCCAGCAGGAGTTGGAGACCATTGTCAATCCAATTAATCTAGCTAGGAGTCCATGCTCACTACCACTGCAAAGTAGTCATCACCACATAAATATTGTCCAATACAGAATCAATAGTACATATATTTAGGTTTATATTTTTCCTTGTACAATTTTTGCTTATTTTATTGGCATTAAAAATTGTGCCTCTTTTAATATGCTCAATTTTTCAAATAGCCTCAATTCTATCTGGATGCTCAATCATTATTGTTTATTGAGTGTACTTCATTTTTCTTGGAGAGCTTCAAGAATTTACTCTAAAGTAGCAGCAAACAATGATAATTTGGGGTAGATGATGCAGAGGTAACTGAGATAAGTTCTTGAAAGAATTAATGAGACCCATATCTCACCAGGTATCTCACTGTGTCTTAAGCTTGTATACATACCATGGGATCTTGATTTGGGAGAAAGGAAGTAAGTCCAAAGAGACACTGATTAACTTGGATTTAAATACTGGGTCAAGGAAATGGAGATTCCAGTGAAGTCAATGAATAGAAGGGCAGTGAGAGTTGTAGCAGAGACAGCTGTGTCCCCCAAAACCATTCCATCTTTCTTTCTTTTGGAAATAGAATATCCTAATTTGGGGCTGCACACAAGATTACTCAGCTAGAGACAACATTTCCCTTTTAGCTAGGTGTTATAGACTATGTTTATGTCCCCTCAAATCCAATCCCAATGTGATGGCATTTGGAGTTAGAGCCTTTGGGACATACTTAGGTCATGAGAGTGGGGTCTTTGTGAATGGTGACAGTACTCTTATAAAAGAGACCCCAGAGAGCTTGCTGGCCCCTTCCACCATCTGAGAACATAAAAAAGAAAACAGCTGTCCATGAAGCAGGAAGTAGGCTCTCACTAGATGCCAAATCTACCAGCACCTTTATCTTGACCTCCAACTCTCCAGAACTCTAAGAAATAAATGTCTGCTGTTTATAAGGCACCCAGTTGATGGTATTTTGTTATAGCAGCCAAAATGGGGCAAGACATGAGGTATGACCATTGTGACCAAGCTGTAGGCCAATAGAATATGAGCGTAAGGAATATGTACAACTTTGGAGTCACATGCTTAAATAAAGAAGCTTCTAGTCCTTCATTTTCTTCCCTCTTTCTGAGTGCTGGAAAGTATATATAATAAGTAAACCAGCTTCAAGTATGTGAACAAAGATAACCTCTAGAGTGTGGAAGAACTATAAGACAGAAGGAAGTTGGGTTCCTTGACCTGTAGAATAAAGCCATCTGCCACCCCTGGAACACCCACTTCTGATCTGTTACATGATGAAGAGCCCTTGGATTTAGGGTCTGTCTGTTTCAACAGCTAATGTAGGTGGAATCATCATGTGTAAAGTGGAAGAACAGAAGTCATAACCAGATATTCAGTTATTAGATTTTGTGACTTCAGACAGGATGGAGTTCTCGGAAACAAATGGTTCAGGATGGGATCCAGAGAGTCAATTGCTAACCTGAAGAAACGTAGAGTAAAAAAATGGAAAGAAAATCTGAATTTAGCAAACAAGGGTAACCACCTATGTGGTTATTGAAATCACCTAGATGAGAAGGCATGAGGATGGCAAAACAAAAATGACAAAGCATATGACAGAGTCCTCATTGGATATAGGAAAATCATAAACATAATAAATAATGGGGACTTGGAAGGAAGGAGATAATTACAGTTGATTGGCATGAGCCTCAAGGTCCCAGGAATATATTCCCCGAGAGTAGAGAAATAACATTATAGAGGTAGACATGCCGGCTACTGGTGATTCTAGGCCAAATGCTAGCATCAACTAACTTGGCAAATTGTGTAACATCTCTAGGTCAAAGGACCCTCACCTATAAAGGAGAAAATTGGATTAGATTATATCTAGTTTCTTTACAGCACTAACATTTCATGGTTTTAGCTTAGAATTGAATCCAAATTCCCTAATTCTAATAAAGGGCCAATCTTCTACTTGCTTTAAAACCATATCACTACACCTTTAATGGAACATAAACCCAGGGCTAGTGCCTCTTGGGCAGAGTGATGAAATGGTACATAAACAAGTCACTTCCCTTCCCTCTCCAGCAAGAGATGGTCAACTTCAAATTTGTTCCCTCTATATCTGTGAGCTGTGGTTCACAGCTGTGTGCACTGATTCCCAATTATCATGATTTGCAGGAAAATCTCAGTCCAGAATGAGATGAGGCCTATGGGAGGATCAAGGCTCAGGCCAGTCAGGTAGTGTCTTGCGTGACCTCTTCCTGACCTGTGCTGTTTTATTACCCAGGTGCTGGTGGAATAGCTGCTTCCACAATACCATTTCCCTTTCCTTCAGCTATTGAATGTTTTGTCTGACTTGTTTTTTCTTCCAATTTCCAAAATTTCCATTTCTGAATAGATTATTTCAAATAATATCTGTGTGTACATTACACACACACATACATACACATATATGCAACATAGCATTACTTATTTTCTGGGCTTCAAATAATCCACTCACAACTTTGATAATTGAGTGCTATGAGCAAAGTGATGTTCTAGTACTCTGCTAATGAGTCCCAAGCCTTTTATTTTGGCTTCTTCTAGCTTTGGCAATGATACTGTGCATCTCTCTAAACCCTGGAGTCTCTTACACTTCCCTTCTTGGCCTTGACTCAGCTAACTTGGATGTAGGGTTCTTTTCACACACCCAGCCCACCATCTGTCTATTTTTCTTCCTTTTCCAACAAGAAAACAGCAGCACAGGACAAAGGTGAAATCAGTAATTAAGGTAAAGACATAGATTCTATTGGATTGAGTTTGTCTTTAATAACCATGGAATAGGATCACTTCTGATCCATTTTCCTTTCCACCTCTGATTCTTGATAAAAAAACCATGTTAGGGGTTGAGGGGTCACTATGTCTTAGGGGTTCCCCTGATGCCAGAGACTTTCTCTCTCTCTTTTTTTTTTTTTTTTTTTTCATTAGTTCCTGTCACCACACAAAGGTCTTTGAGGTGAACTTTAATTTGAAAAAAAAAAAAAAAAAGAAGAAGAAGGTTAATGGGAAAAGAAATATTGATTAGTGGTTTTTTCCTTGTTCTATAGGTAATGCTATCTTCCTTGTTTTAAGTGCTGATTTTCTATTGAAGAGGGAGATGTTAGTTGTGAAGCTAATGCTAACAGAGCTTAACATTCTCCAACCCACCAAATTAGGCCACAGGTGTCATTGCTATTTTTTCCTAGCATCTGTATAGATCATTGTAGCACTTATTGCAATGGTAACTTAATCGTTTATGCTTATTTTTTTAAAGTAAGAACTGCAAGCTTGTATTTCTACTAATGATAAGAACAGATTTGTATTTTTCAACACTCTCCTGTGACTTGTACTTTCTATATACTTGAAAATTTAAATGAATATTAGTAACCATTATATTGCATATTTTTCAGAATTTTTTATTAAATGTTCATGCCTCTGAGACACTTGGTTTCTGAAAGGCCCTGCTTAAGTGTTAAGCCCTGAAAGTAGCAATAGCCAATTGTGTCTATTAGGTAAGGTTTAAACAAGAATCATACTTTTCTTGTTACTCTCTTCCAGGACTCTCTACTGCGTTGGTAATTTTCAAACTATCAGGAAAGAACCTACAACACAGAATACATACATTCAGAATGTAGCACTTTTTTTTTTTTTAAACCCACCAGACACTTCAGGGTCATCTCTATTAACATCGATTATATCTACCTTCTGAATGTGTGGAAGTGCAGTTAGGAAATTTATGGTTAACATCTTGCCATGTAAACCAGACTTTACTACAAAATGTAATATTAAAGTGTCAGTGAACATAATCACTCATATATCTCTCCCATGCCCCACTCTGTATTAGCAATCGCTATATGTTTATTGCTACTTTTGCCCCTCTGAAATACTGTACTGATAGCAGGTCAGACATGCTAAATGGACGGGTGTGATTTAAGTAGGATTCATTTTAAGTTCTATCATATTTTTATTTTTTTCTAAACTATGGTATAAACGCCAGTGTTTCTTATTACATACTTTTATCTTCATTGAAATCTCCCATGTAGATACTAAAGACTACAATGGCAGTGTGTTGCAAATCAAATCAGGATAAAGGACTGTATCAATCTCATAGGACTTTGCTACTAAGTATTCAAACCATCAATGGGTGGTTGAATAATTATGTACCCAAGGCAAACCTCTAGCTGATATCCTTCAAAGAACAGATCTCCAGAAGAAGGTTGATTTTGGTATGATTGTTTCTCCTATAACATTGTTCTCATTCCCAAGGTCATATGTCACTAAAATTGTTCTAGATAAAAATGCTTATTATTCTAGGTTTGCTTGCCTACAGTTCTGGGAAACTATAGAAAGTATGAATCTGTCGACGTGGATACCTCATTCCAACAAATTCACATTTTTATTTATCTGAACATTAGTACTTAGTATTTATTTTACCTGAAAGGTTATTCAAAACTAAATTTTTATTGATATTTTTGCATTTATTTCTGATATCTAAACAAACATAGTCTCTCAGATTTCCCCTCCTCTCCCACTCCTGCTGTCTAGGCATACCTGTTTAAGAACTGCCACGTGCTACCTGTTAGAGGAAGTGTGACACCCTGCCTCTCTCAGGACCCTATACAACATGGCCCCTTCATACTCCTATCAGCCTATTTCAGCCTCACCACCCTATATAACTTCTGTTTGAGCATATTTTTAGTCCTTTCTCTACTCTCACATACATTTGCCTATTCTTATCTCTTATACTTAATTCACCATCCAGATCTCCATAACTCTGTTTATTACTCATCCTTTAAATTAAATACCCATCTGTGGAGGACATCCTCTATCTGCCCCTCCAGACCCACTCTCCACCCTGACCTCTGCCCAGATGGCAGACGGACTGCATTAACAGGCTTCCTTTACCTCTAGTCAGTTAAGTTTGGCCAGAGGGGAGCACAGGTAGACATGGGATGGAAAGACAGAGGAGAGTGAGTCTGTGGTATTGATTCCACCAATACCTTTGTATAAGGTAATCTCAACATGGCTGCACCCCTCAACCAGAAGCAGCTCTCTCCACAGGACTCCCTTCTTCCAGGTTCCAAGAATTACTCCATTCCCTAGCCCCTTCAAATTGTTTAAACCCCATGGTAATGTTACTATCCCTTGCGATTTCCACATACCCTGAATGTATTTTTATATAGTCCCTTTTTTAAACATTTCTGAAATTATCTATTTCCTGCTAGGATCTTGACTGATACACATATCTACCTTGGAGCCTTAGCCAATATCATTTTCAGATGATGGCATGTATCTTTATCACATTGTGGTGGCTTTAAAATATGTCCACAAATTCTTCGATACTCTTCAGAAGGAACCTAATTCCCCTTTCCTGTGGGCTGTAGAGAGTGACAGAACTGTTGTCAGGTAAGGCATGTGACTTCCTCTTGCCCTCTCAATTAAGTTACTTTCTCTAAGGAAGCCAGCTGCCAGCTGACATTCTAGCAGCCCTTGGTAGAGGCCCATGTGAGAAGGAACAGAGATTTCCTGCCAACCGCCATGCAAGTGACTGAAAGAGATCTTTAAGATCTCTTAAAGGAGACTGAAGAAGCCACAGTCAAAGCTTCAGAAGACTGCAGCTCTGGTAGACATCTTGACTCAACCTGATGAAAGACCCTGCACTAGAACTACCTGTCTAAGCTGCTTTCAGATTTCTGATCCATAGAAACTGTGAGATGATAAATATTTGTTCTTTTAAGCTGCTAAGTTTTGAGAGGTAATATTTGTTATGTAGCAACAGATAACAAATATGAATAGATCACTCTTCTAGCAAGACACACACAGAGACGTACCCCATTTAAAGAGTGTTAGGCCATAGACTTGTGATGCATATTCAGTACTGGATCACCCTGGAACTCTCTGTCTTCAGTTATCTCACTTTTTTTTCCCCTAGTGACTAATCTTGGCATCATCCCAACAACAGTGCCTCTGAATTCTTCCATAACTTGCTCTTGGTATACTGTAGTGAATTTCCTGCCTATGACACTAGCTGGGCCACAATTTTGCCTCTCCAGCCATGAACTTAACCGAAGCCCCACTCACTACTTCTCCAGCCCTGATCATGACAGGTTTTTACCATCAATCCTGTATCACATACAGATAGCTCTCTCACATTCTTCTCTTCATTTTTCTGATATTTACCTGATTGCATCACAGAAGACCTAACACAGGAGCATATGTTTTGTCTTCTTTGAGTGTATTGCAAAGGGAAAAACCATGACCTCATTCTTCTATAATCTGTATTCCATTCTTTTCAGTTCTGTTGAATATATAGTAGAAAATAAGTGCCTATAAGTGTGAATACTTCATGCCATTTATTTATGTTCAACAAATGCTCTTTTAATTCTCGCTTCATTCTTCCTTCTGCTGCTGCCACTACTCCATCACCCCCATACATCTCATTTGTGTTAGAAGATTTTTCTTTTTCCCTGGGCTTCTCTGTCATCCTTGCCCTGCAAATTATTATATATTCTGTAGAGATGTTAAAACTTTAGGGCATTTTTTTTTACTTATTTGTTTTATTTTATAGCAATTTGAGAAGCCCTAAAGTAATTATACAGAAAACATTGTGGCTGTTTGCTAGAGTCAGCTTGGACCTAAATGAAGATGACTCTATCCTGGTGTTCCTGGGTTGGCTCCTAGATAAATAGGAACATATGTGGTACGTCCAAAGTAAATGGATGACTTACTCTCCCAGATAACTTGATTTGGCAAAAAGAAAAGTAGGTTTCCTGGCTCTTTTTCCTTTTGTCCCATAAAAACAAGCCTCTGAGACAGCTTTTCACCCATTGACACTCCATTAACTGCCAATATTGCTGGAGCTACACAGTTATAAATATGTAAAGCATGATATATGCAGGCCTATTTTGCATAGTGTGCCTGTGTCCCCAGCTGCCCACTATTTTTGTTCAAGTCAAACATGTTTGTTTGTTTGTTTTAATTTATTTATTTGTCAGAGAGAGAGGGGGAGAGAGAGAGAGTGAGCACAGGCAGACAGAGCGGCAGGCAGAGGCAGAGGGAGAAGCAGGCTCCCTGCGGAGCAAGGAGCCCGATGTGGGACTCGACCCCAGGACGCTGGGATCATGACCTGAGCCGAAGGCAGCTGCTCAACCAACTGAGCCACCCAGGCGTCCCAATCAAACATGTTTTGATGTGCTTATTTTGTTGTTTTTTGTTTGAAGTCTGTGATACTGAATGATTAAGAACAGTTTATAAAAATCATCAGATATCCAAATGTTGCTGAAATACATCCAAAATCTAACCTTCTGTGTTTGGGTATAAATATAGATGTTAATATGGCAGAAACACAGAAGTTTGTGTTTCATGAAGCACTTCACATGCAGGACCTAAAGCATACCTAAATCATATAGCCAACGTGCAGATGAATTCAGGTTAGAGTATGTATGATCGGGTTATATAATGCCTCAGCGGGATGGAAATTCAGAGATATTTTAGTTCATTGCTTTTGCTTCACTTATGAAGAGGTGGAAGCCAAAGTACTTTAGGGTATTGGTTCATGGTCACATAGCCAATTTAATAAGGGAACTACATAGACCCAGATGTCTAGTGATTCTTCATTCAGTGTTCTTTTCCTGTCCAAAAATCAGAAGTGGTGGTTGTGTCATCCAGGAGAAGACAGGGTGGCCTTTATCCAAGAGTGCCTTATTTTCCATATTCTGGGATTTAATGTTTGCTCTTCTCATGCCCAGGGATAAATAAATCCTTAAAGGCAGAATCTCACTAAATCAAAGGTATCTAACATTGAAGTAGTCACAAGGATGATAATTTGTCATTTAACAATGGCAAATAGAAAATTCTGTGCACCATAAAAATTCAGGTCAGTAGTACCATCACAGCCAAGCTGCAAAGAAAGATAGATATACAGCACTTTATTCATTAGTCATGAGGCATTATCAAGAATTTATTTTATATAATCAGAGAATTTCCTTCTAAGCTCAAAAGCTAGAGGGGCAGCAGGTAAGTTGGTGAAACAGCAAGGTGTAATACCACAGGAATGGTGAAGATGCTGGTAAAATAGAATATAAATGCCCTCTTTAAAGGGAGCTGCTGCTATTCATTTCTCATTAGTTGCTGCCATCTACAAATTTGAATATAATCTTACAAAAATTTTCTATTTTTGGAGAGGAAGCAAAATCAATTACAAACTACTTTCTCAATCATTATATGTTTGCAACTACTTAAGAACATTTATTGTAAATATGTAAGAAAAAAAATTTTGGTCTGAATTTGGCCTCTGGGTCCTCTATTTACAACCTTTCTTACGCAGATTTACATAGAAAGTCAAATCATAGCCAGATGCTCACTTACCTATAATAGAGTCAGAACAAGTGAAGTTACGATTACATAATTTCCCCAGCCTAATAAAGTCCCACGTAGAGTTTCCATTAAAGATAATGTTGCCAATGAAGATCAAAAATACTATAAATTTACTCACTCCATTACCTGCATCTATGTCCAAACTAAGGATGGACCTATCATTGGCCCAGACTGGAATTTCTGTTTCAACAGTTGAAAGTTCTTTTCTCTTGTGTTGTCCAAATGACTATGTCTGATTTTACCTCAACAACTCTCCATTTTTTTTCTATGCCTCCAAAATAACTAACTCCCTTTCAATTAAAGAAGAAGAGGAAGAAGAAGAATCATCTCTTCTATAGATTTTTTCAAGATTTAATTAATTATATATTTGAGAAAGGGAGAGAGAGAGAGCACGGGTGAACATGAGGAGGGACAGGAGGAGAGGGAGAGAAAAAATCTCAAGCAGACACCCCTCTGGGCCAGAAGCCCAACACAGGGCTCCATCTCACAACCCTGAGATCATGACTTGAGCCCAAAATAAAGAGCCACCCAGGTGCCCCCTTCTACAGATATTTTAATACATTTTTTCTTATTAATGCAGGTTGGTTGGTCTAGAAACACTTCTGTTTCCTCCAGGTGAATTTGAATTTGCCTGCTCAGATCTTTCCTGTAATGATCTTATTCTTTCACTTTGAACATGTAATATTATCTCCCTTGTATAAATTCTTGGGAGACTACCTCAATGCAATCTTTAATTCTACCTATATTAAGATTGACTAATGACCCAGTGTACTCAAGGTCATGAAGTGATGTGCATTTCCAAATACTTGTAAAAGATTAATTCATTCAAAGTTAATTTCTGCCTAAAATATGAAAGCATTTACTGAACTAGGTGGCATTTACAATATCCTGTGTCCTCTCTTCTAGATCCTGATGGATGCTAGCAATCTGCTGTCATTTGCACAGAAGTAGTCAAGAAGATCTTTGTACTGTTCTTAACAAGGAAGGTACACTGAGATTTGTTATCAAGCACCTAAATTACTGCCTCCCTTCTTCCTCATCTTTGACAGATATGAAGGACATGCAACAAGAGGAAACAAAGCATTGGATTTTCACAAAGAACAAATCATGTTGCCCTTGGGATCTTGAACCAATGGAGTCATGAGTATGACCTTACTATCAGCCAGATCTTGAGGAGCAATGACAGTGCTATCTCAACATTCTCCTTGCTTAGCATCCCTAGGTAACCAGGGAAACTTATCAGGACCACCTGCTGAACAGCAGCTCCTAGTTTGTCACAGGTGTCTCTAGAGGACATGAGAGATAGGCACATGGAATCTTTGGTGCTCTATAATAAAGCTCCAAACATCTTTTACATATGATTGGCTTGTATCAGCAGAAATCACTCCTTCCCATTACTTAAAAACAATAGCCATCCCCATTTTATACCTCATCTCGTGCACTATACCTAAAGGCAGTATAAAACACCAGTAAAGAGTATGGATTCTAGCAGTGCCTGGGTGGCTCAGTGGTTTAAGTGTCTGCCTTTGGCTCATATCATGATCCAGGGGTCCTGGAATTGAGCCCTGCAACAGGCTCCCAGCTCAGCAAGAAATCTGTTTCTCTCTCTCCCTTTCCCCCTACCAACCCCCCCCACCCCGCCGCTCATATGCTCACTCTCTCTTTCTCTCTCAAATAAATAAACAAAATATATATAAAAAAAGAGTATGGGTTCTAGAGTAAGACTGACTTCACAGATTGCTCTGCCACCTAAAAAGCTTATGCCTCAATTTCCACATTGTAATACAGGGATTAATGTAGGATCCATGTAACTATTAAATGAGTTTATGCCTGATACTTAGGATAGTAGCTGGCCTATGATAACCACTATGTAAATTTTATTTAACTATTTTTTTATTATCAGCTACACTATCATCTCTGTGGCTATGCCTTTATGATTTTTTCCCTGTCAATTCTACCCTACTATCTCCACAGTTTCATGTTTGTCAACCCAATGTGCTAATTTCTGGTTTGGAAAATATTTTCATAATTTTAAAAAAAAACAAACACTATTTTTGAAATAACTGTTGAAATTCCCTAATCTTAAATGCTAACTGCAGAGACTCCCAGCAGAAAAATCTCCTGACCCCTCCTCATCCCTAGTACTCTGCTCCTTTTCTGTGTCTTGGCCCATAAAGAGCTAACTTATTTACATGATTTAGCTCAAAATCAAATCTCAAATGTCAAACAATGAGTATGTTTTCTAAAAAGTCACAAAAGGATATTCAGCAAGCTAATCCAAGTTCCTTTGCTTCTAGATCATGCATGCATCCCAAATTAATGAGGCTTTTTAAACTCTGCTGTCATTTTCATTTTGGCTCTGCTCAGGGTAACTAGACTTCTGGTCATTAAAAGTAATTTTCAGAAATACTCTATTGTAATAGAGATCATTGTTAATTTTATATAATAAGCTAGTCTTTCCAATAAATCACATGGGATTCATTGCTTTTCACATGTTGCTTTCATTATTCAAAATATTGAAAGACGCTATAAGCCTTGCTATGGAGGTAACATTTTCAGCTATCCATTGCTGTGTAATAAACTACCTCAAAATTTAGTGGCTTATAACAGTAGCCATGCTAGTATCTCTCTGTTTCTGCAGGTTGACTGGAAACAGCGGCATGGTTCTTCTGTTCCATAGGATATTGAATGAGTTGCAGTTGTCAGGGGACTCAAGTGCACTGGAACATCGAAGATGGCTTACTCTCAGACTGGCACTTAGTACTGCCATCCACTGAAGAGCTTACCTTGCGCTGTAGAGCACAGCACCTCAGGTCTCATGCAGCTTAGAGCATGACAATTAAGTTTATAGAAGGCACATCACAAGAGTAAATTTCCAAGAGGTAAGGAAAAAAAGCTGTTAGTCCTTTTAAAGGTCTGGACTCAGAAGTTCCAGCACATTCTATTGGTCAAACCAGTCACAAAAGCAGACCAGATTCAAAGACAGAGGCTATAATTCTACACTTTCTGTGAGGAGTAGCATGCAGCTCAGGGACTGGAGAAATTTCAAGGGACAGCTTAGTAGACTGGGAACCACAGTAACCAAAACCCTTTTCTTCCTCACAGATTTCTTCCATTAATGGACAATAAATGGAATAAGAATTAAGGGAATAGTTTGGAAGACAAAATAAGTTATGAATAGTGCCTTTAAATTGTATTGGAACAGTAGAAAGATATATGACCTTGCTTGACTTTTGTGATGAAAATCATATAAGATGTGATTTCTTGATAACTCAACTTACATTATTTTTAAACTCTTGAGCAATCTATGTACGGTTAAGAGATTTCTGACATTTATTTGTACACTAAGTTGATCAACTCTAGAATTTAGGCATTTGAACGTCTGTTGAGTTTTGAATCTCTCCACAGTTAGGTAGATAACTTTTGTTTCTGTACATTTAAAATATCCATTTAGAAAATATCTACAAGGTAAAAAAATGAGAAGAAATAGTGATTTATTTTTTCATGAACATTTTGATACACATTTCATCAATTATTGATTAACCATTTTCTTACACTGGTTATAATCAGTTTTTGATTCAGAGAGGGAAGCATTCATTATTGATATACTATATAGGCTCTTTTTTTTTTAATTCCATCCTTTACAAATAATCAAAATTGGGGCTGTCAAAATTATGTTTTTATCATGTAAAATTTTTCAACTCCCTAAATCCAAATGTTGAACAAATAATGCAGCAGGTCCTACCTAGGAGGTTCTGTAAAGCCCCTCACGGTACAGCAATATTAAAGGAGACATCCCATCATAGCTGGCTACAGGCAACACATTTGAAAAACTGAGAGGAAATTGCCCAACTATCTGTAATAACGAGTGAAAATTGTTAGACTCCTAGAAATACAGACAGAGTTGTAGGAGTCCTTGCAATCAGTATATCAGTCTTAAATCAAGGGAGTGACAAGGCTGATGTGAAGCAGATTAGATCAGCTGGTTTGGGCCCATCATGGAATACAGAAGTGGATCAATGAACAACAGTGAGCAAGGACAGATAGGAAACAGACATGGATGAAAATTAGAAGGATATCTGTAGCAGTTGTGGCAGAATGTTTTTTCAAAACCTCTGAAAAAATAAACTGGTAATAAATGTGGGGGGGTGCATAAATTTATCTGGTTATTATTTTTAATTGTGTTTATGCTTAAGTAAGCTGCTTCATAATCTGTATATAATTAATTTTATCATGTGAGTTTAGCCATTCTCAATCATTTCTGATGTCTTTGTAAACTGTTGAGCTGAAAAAACCCTTTCCAGAATTGTTAATCATAGGAAAGTAACTAGATATTTGTACTATCATTCTTTTTGCTCAGGGGCAACAGATGAGGCAAGAACACAACAGTGAATGATCCCATGAAGAGTCATTCCTGTCTAAGATAGTTAGCTGCTTTGGACAGTCACTGTGAAGTAACAGGTGCTCATAATAATGTCTAACATTTGTCTAATAATGTCTAATATTCTGTGTATTACATGTTTAGTCCCTTTAAGAACTCTACAAGCCAGATGTTATTTTGATCCCCATTACTGATGGGGAAATTGAAGTATAGACAGCTAAGTTATATCCTCAAACTATGTTCTAATCAAGGAGCAAGTAGATGGACACATTAAAGAAAATATAACTTTATATTATAAAATATAACTATATATATAATCTAAAAATATATATATATATGTATACACACACACACACACACACACACACACACATATATATTTGTCTGAGAGAGAGCGCAAAAGAGGGAATACAAGCAGGGGGAGTGGGAGAGGGATAAGTGGGCTCCCCATAGAGCAGAGAGCCGGACACAGAACTCAATCCAGGACCCTGGAATCATGACTTGAGCTGAAGGCAGACGCTTAATGACTGAGCCACCCAGGCACCCAAAGAAAATATAACTTACATCATCAGAAGAGATATACATCCAGACTTACATCCATGAGTCTGAGTTCAGCTCAGTGGTCTGACACACTGCTTTGTGCTTCATTTGTTCTTTCATGGGTGCAAGTGCCTTGCCCCTGGAATTCATCATTCTGATCCTCCTGAACACTTATGAACTATTTATTCATTTAAAAGATTATCCTTTCCCCCAGTAACTTGAGATATTTACATGACAAAAAATATGAACCTCATACTTTACACAAAAATTATCTCAAATGAGTCATGACCTAAATATAAAATCTAAAACCATAAAAATAAGGAAGAAGTGTCTGGCTGGCTCAGTCAGAAAAGTACATGAGTACAACTCGGAATTGTGAGTTTGAGTCCCACATTGGGTGTAGAGATTACTTAAATAAGTAAACTTTTAAAAAATTTTCTAGAAAAAAAATATGGTAGTGACAATGGGTTAGACAAAGATTTCTTAAATAGGACAAAATAGCACAAATACTATAAGAAAACACTTGACAAAGTAAACTTTATCAAAATTAAAATATTTTATTATTCAGAAGATACTAGTAAGAAATTGAAAAGACAAGCGACAAACCAGGAGAAAATACAAACACGTATCTTATAAAATATTTATATCTAACAGATGTGGTGAAAAGAAGGGCCATCTGTACCCCAATGTTTATAACAGCAACGGCCACGGTCACCAAACTGTGGAAAGAACCAAGATGCCCTTCCACGGACGAATGGATAAGGAAGATGTGGTCCATATACACTATGGAGTATTATGCCTCCATCAGAAAGGATGAATACCCAACTTTTGTAGCAACATGGACGGGACTGGAAGAGATTATGCTGAGTGAAATAAGTCAAGCAGAGAGAGTCAATTATCAT
>PISX010027281.1:0-23188 GCA_004024625.1 Mellivora capensis | reverse complement strand
TGTGAGATGAGTATGTTGGATTTGTGCTTCCTAAAAATTCTGGGTTTCCAGTGAACATCCAGGCACAGTTGCTGAACTCCTTGTGTGTGCCTTGGTCCAAGGCTCAGCCAAGTTGACTCTTGCCTGTTTTCCCAGAGCTGCATAGGGCCAGACACTGTGGAGGACCAGCTGTTCATCCTTGGAGCAGGGCTGCCTCATTTCTTCTTTTCCTTGTCTGTCCCCAGAGAGTTCACCTGGACATCCAGGTAGGGGAACACGCCAACGACTATGCAGAAATTGCGGCCAAAGACAAGCTGAGTGAGTTGCAGCTCCGAGTGAGACAGCTGGTGGAGCAGGTAGAGCAGATCCAGAAAGAGCAGAACTACCAACGGGTACGTCGGGCAGGACCTTCTGGGTGGGCTTCATCCCAGGTGCCTTCCCCTGGCTCGTCCAGAAGTTGCATGCAGGTCAAACTTGGGTTTCACTATGAAACCCAAGGGATTCACATGTCTGTGCTGTTCTGCCAAGTCTAAAAGGTAGGGTGGGTACCACTAACTCCTGTTTGTAACCAAGGAGACGGGTTCTTAAGAGGCTGTCATTGCTCTAAATCACAATGACACATGCACAGTGACAAGGAGGGATTGATGCTAATACCTTGGGTGTTAATTCCATGGCTCCAGGTGCTTCCAGGAGCAGCTATTTCAATTTCAAACTCCATTGTGTCGGGGAGCCAGGATGGGACCATGAGTGGCTCTGTGACCATAAGTTACGTGTTTAAGCCTCAGGGACCTCAGTTAATTGTCAGCGGAGGGCAGCTTTGCAGATATTCTAGACCTGGGTTTCAAGAGAAGCTATGTGGATTTTTCCCAGGGTTTTTTTTGTTGTTTGTTTTTTGTTTTTAAGATTTTATTTATTTATTTGACAGAGATCACAAGTAGGCAGAGAGGCATAGAGAGAGGGGAGGAAGCGGGCTCCCCGCTGAGCAGAGAGCCCGATGCGGGGCTCGATCCCAGGACCCTGAGATCATGACCTGAGCCGAAGGCAGAGGCTTAACCCACTGAGCCACCCAGGCACCTCCCAGGTTTTAAATATTTGCAAAACACACGTGCGTGCCAGATGTCCTCACTGGGCCACCAGTTTGCAGCTTGTGCCCACAGTCCTCAAGGAGCAGCTGGGGAGACCTGGGCAGAGAGGTGAGAGCAAGTCCACTCCTGAGTGCTAGAGGATGGCTCTCTCTGATGGGGTGATGCTGAAGCTACTTTATCTCTGCCTGATGCTCCACGAGGGGACCAGGGGAGGGTTGTTCCTGACAGAGGAGCAGACAGGCTAAAATGAGTGGGTTCCCTGAGGTCCCCTGGCAGGGGAGGAGGAACGCAGTCCCCAGGTGGTGGGTGGGGGGTGTCTCTTCAGGTTTTACGGGTACTTGACGGGAAGCTGAGTAGAGCTCCCTGGCCCTGGGTCCCCCTCTGGGAGGGGAACCCACCAGTTACAATGGTGCCAGCTGGGGCCCAGCAACCTTAAGCCCCTCTTCCCTTCTCTCCTCCCACAGTGGCGAGAGGAGCGCTTCCGGCAAACGAGTGAGAGCACCAACCAGCGGGTGCTGTGGTGGTCCATTCTGCAGACCCTCATCCTCGTAGCCATCGGTGTCTGGCAGATGCGGCACCTCAAAAGCTTCTTTGAAGCGAAGAAGCTGGTGTAGCCATCCCTGGCCTCACAGGCCATCCTTCCTCCCAGGCTGGGGGAGAAAGGGCCTCCTGGAACTGATTTTTCTCTGGCAGGAGGACTGGTTCCGAGCCGTGGCTATCTGGAGGGGAGAGGGGCTACAGGCACCCCCCAGCATTAGCTTAGGGCAGCGGTTTGGCTGGCTGATACTGAGCAGATGGTAGGGCAGTGCCTGCCCCCTCCCCTGGGCTCTGAGCCCTTTGCAGTAATCACCCAGGGGCTAGTGAAGCCACTGGGAGCCCCACTGGCACCTCAGAATCACAGTGTTACTGATCAGGGACATGAGGCTGTTGTCTGGGATGGCTGGGGGGAGGGGAGTGGGTGGGCAAGCCAGTCTTTTTTCTGTCTTCCTTTGCTAACATGGGATTTTTGAGCAGGTGGGGGTGTGGCTATGATTCCCTGCCACCCCGGGAACCTCACTGTACCCTCCTTGGGCCCAGACTGCTGATCCAGGATGTTTGTGTCAATGGAGGGTGGGGGTGGAGGGAGTTGCAGTGTGGGGAGAGCACCTTGGAGCTTGATTTCATCTTCTCAAATTGGTTGGCCTTTTGGGGAGCTTGAGGAACTGGGGTCAGGCCAAGCAGAGGCCTTGGTGCTGGTTGGGGATGGGGCCTGCAGAGTCTTAGTTACTGATTTCATTTTCAATAAGTCTAGGTTTGTTACATTGGTTTCCCAATAAAAAAAAAAAATTGACTTCTTGTCCAGTGTAGTTACTGCAGTGGCCATAACACGGAGGTGCTTGGGGAATGTCATTTGTTCCACTGTGCAAAGTACTTCATGTTCCAAGATGAAAATCCACCCAGGAACTTTAGTCCTTCTGTCCTCTCTCCAACTTCCTGCAGTAGGCGATAGTGGATTTGCCCAAGACCATTAAACAAGAAACTTGGGGGCTTGGTGCTCAGATTTGCACCATTTTCCTCTGTGCCTTGTAACAAAGTGCCCTCCCTGCTTTTCCAGAGCAGGTGGAAGTCACTGTCATGGTGCTGCGAGGAAGGGCCTCGTTCAGGAAGGGAATGTTCATTGAACAGAAGTGCTGCAGGTTTGGGAAGGACAGAAATCCCTGGGCTGGTGGGGATGAGGATGTCGATGGTTTTAACCAAAAGCTTGAGATTTCAGTAAGGACCTTGAAGGAGAGGAAGGTTTCTGATACAAGGCAAAGCTGGGGGTGTTGGACAAACTGGCAAATGGAGGTCAATGGGCATGGTTCCCACTGGAGTTGAGGTAATTTGAGGAAGCTGTTTAAGGTTGGTTAGAGTTAGAAAACATCTGTACGTTACCCAGTGTTCAACACAGTTTTGAGTAGAAGAACCCTGTGGAGGGGCACCTGGGTGGCTCAGTGGGTTAAGCCTCTGCGTGCAGCTCAGGTCATGATCTCAGGGTCCTAGGATCGAGCCCCGCATCGGGCTCTCTGCTTGGCAGGGAGCCTGTTTGCCCCTCTCTCTCTGCCTACTTGTGATCTCACTCTTTCTGTCAAATAAAATACAATAAAATATTTTAAAAGAAGAAGAATCCCGTGGAGATAAATAAAGCTTTTGAGAGAGAGCACAAGCAGGGAAAGTGGCAGGGAGAGGGACAAGCAGACTCTATGCTGAGCAGGGAGCCAGATGCGGGCTCGATCACACAAGACCTGAGCCGAAGGCAGACACTTAACCCATAGAGCCACCCAAGGTGTTCCCCATGGAGATAAATTTGAGGAAGGTTAATCCAGAAGCGTGTGAGAAAAGACAGGGTGGGGAGACCAGTTTGCAGACTACTTGAACTGCCAGGAGGATGTGATCTGACCTCAGATTGCCACCTAGACCTCCTCCACATTAAAAACAAAACCCTTTTTTAGAACAGCTTTGGAGTTACAGAAAGATTGTGATAATAGTTCCCCCATTATTAATGTCATGCATCAGTATGGTACATTTGTTAATGAAACAATATCAATACATTATTTCTCACTGAAGACCATACCATGTGTAGATTTTCTTAGCCATTGCCTAATGCCCCCCTTTTTTTGGGTTCCAGGATCCCATCCAGGACACCACATTACATTTAGCCCCTTCTTGGCTGTGACTGTTTCTGACTTTCCTTGCTTTTTATTACCTTGACAGTTTTTAGGAATACAGTTCAGGGGTTTTTTTTATAGAATTTTCCTCAATTGGGATTTGTCTGTTGGTTTTATCATGATTAGACTGGAGTTCTGAGGTTTTGAAAGACCAAAATGTGCCATTCTCATCCATCTTATCTATGGTGCTGATTATCACCACAACTGTGGGTGTCGCTGTTTGAAATTAGTTAATTGAGATTTTTATGTGAAAACGATTTCTTGAGACAAATCAGATCTGACGCCAGTGGGGCTTCATTCCAGTGTGACAATTAGCTGGACGGAATCACAGCTGTCCCCTTGAGGTGGGCATGTGCTTTCAGATCACAGCCCCACCTCCCTGTTTCCGGCACTGGCCTTACTTGGACTGGTCTCTGCAGGGGATCAGCCTTGCCAGTGTCATCAGTAAACCCAGGCTGCATTTGCCAACGTTCTGTTCTAGAGTGCAGTGCAAGGCAGAGTTTAGCAGGAAGGTCACTGGTGGGTGTATGCTGGGTTTAAGGGAGAAACGGGGAGGTGGTGGTGGTTGTGATTAAATTCCTCACCTACAGTAAAGTCTTTTGGAAGCAGCAACTGTGCAACCAAAGTACCTTGGTATACACCCTGAATTGCCTCTCTGTGCACCAGTTTTTCAAGTGGGCATACGTATACTTCTTGAAAGGACTGAATGAGAGAACGGGAGCAAAGAACTTAGAACCATGCCGGCACGTACTAAGCACTCAGTAAATATTAGCTCTTTATTAGGGAACTTCACATTTGTGTGGAGATCAGGGGAGATCAAGCCCCAAGACTCTGCTGTCTTTTCCCAGATGGGAGCCTGGCCCAGCCAGGTAAGTTCCCACTGTGCCAGGGCAGATAGAAGAACTCCATCTTACTCCCCCTTCAGTGCTCACCTCAACTCCACCTAAGTGCCCCTTCCTGCATAATGGCCGTCACTAACATCGCGTTGACTATGTGCCCAGCACCTACCAAGTATGTTTGGCCTTTCTCTTTTAACCCAAGCAGCCATGCCAAACAGGGGCTATTCATAACACGCAAGTAGGAAACATGCAAAGAGATGGTGCCCTGCCCCGTAGTGCCTGGCCTTCGCTAGCGGTTGGGGTCTCTGCTGAGCCGCGAGCGTGGCTTTGGCCCCCGCCCCCTCCCCCCGGCTTGTTTGCGGAGGAACCCTGCACCCACCACCTGGGGCGGGGAAGAGGACGACGGTGCGGATCATCATCCCAGAGCGCCGGTTTGGAGGTCTGGAGGCTAACTAAATCCAGCACCGGCTCAGTGACCTGAGCCCCCTCCGAGCTCTCGGCTTCTCGGGAGAACAAGCGGCTACCCCGCAAGGCAGTTGAACCGCCCGGTGGCGGGAGCGCTCGACCGTTCCTCGCACGCGGAACCTTTCACGCGGCGGCTCGGCGGAGCCGACGGCGCGGCAGGAGCGGCGGACCCGGCGGACCGGGGGGCGGGGCGGACGCGCCGGGGCGGGGCGGGAGGCGGAGGCGCCGCGTAGGCCCGGGAGGCCGGGCCGGCCCGGCTGGGAACTCACGTCCCATGAGCCGCCACCTCCCCCCAGGATGTTCCCCTCCCGGAGGAAAGCGGCGCAGCTGCCCTGGGAGGACGGCAGGTGAGCGGCGGCGGCCGGCCCGGGCCCCGTCCTCCCGGGTGCCGATCCTTTCCGGGCCGCCCCGCGGAATCTAGGAGCCCGAGGCCGTCGCGTCCCCGTCTGCGGGGCTTCCCGAGGGTCTGTGGTTCTCCTTGTGGGTCCCTGTCTCTCTCTGGGTACGGGTCGCCCTCTCTCCGTGTGGGTCTCTGTGTCTCGCAGTCTCCGTCGCCCCGCAGGTCTCCGTCCCCCCGCGGGTCTGTATTTCTCCCATGACTTCCCCTTGTGAGTTTCAGTCCCTCTCTTGGCGGGTCTCTGTCCCTCGGTGTGGGTCTCTTTGTGTCTGTTTCTCCACTGGCGTCTGTCTGCGCGCGGGGCTCTGACTCCATGGACCCCTCCCCTCAGATCGCTGTCTTTCTGTCTGCCCCTGGCTCCTGAGGGTCTTTCTCCCTTTTCGCTGTAGCCTCGCACCCTACCCTCCCTCACGCTTCCCCAGCCTTTGCCGACCGCCCAGAAGCTGTTCCGACCAGACAGAAGCTCTGTGTGCGGTGCCTGGCAGGGCCCTGCCTGGCACGTACTAGGCACTCGGCACACGTAATGCTGGTTCATTTCCGGTGCAGCTGTACGGGGTCCAGACCTTAGCTAGTGAAGTTTTCCACTAAAGCAAAATTGGGGTAGGGGAGCCATCTAGACCCGTCTAGATTTGGGAGGACACCCACACTGCGTTCTGAAGATGTGCGGGCAAAACTCTTCCCACCCAGAATCAGAACGGGGAATGAATGACACACCATTCCACGTGTGTCTCTTGAGTTTGCCAGGTGCCAAAAGGTTCTGGAATGCAGTGGACACAACTTTTTCGTGGGGGGTATTCTGACGTGGTGTTGAAGTCGGAAGACAGGGATATAAGAGAAGGAAAGCCTGGACAGTGGAGTCCGCCCTGAGCCATGTGACCCGAAACAGATCCCTTCATCTTTCCGACCTCAACTTTTCCATCTCTGCAGCAGGGATCATAATATCTACTCTGCAGGGCTGTCTGAGGCCGCATCTGTAAAGCTCTCGACGCTGCACCTGACACGGAGGAGGTGTCTAACGGTTCCCTTTGTAGTTGGGCGATCCTGTAACCAGAGCAGCTGATACTCAAACCTGTATCACTAAGGTTTGTGTAAGGAAAGAGAGGAAAGGTAATGGAAGAGAAGTTCCATTTCCTGATTCCTTTCCATAAACCTTTGGAACATACCAGTGTTCCCAGAAAAAGTTACCGATGTCAATTCCTGCTTTGGACCCAGGGGTACAAAGGTCCATGCAGCAGATGCAGACTAGTGTAACATTTGAGAGTGCTGGCTCTGGAGCCAGCCTACCTGGGTTTGAATCTGCCTTTTCTAGCCTTGGGCACAGACTGATAGAGACAGAGCAGGGTGTGCCCCTCAGAGCAGGGTGCCCTAGGGCCGGGAGCCGCTGGGCCGGCAGAGCTGGAGATCGCCACCAGGTGGCGCCAGGAGCCCTCAGTGTCCACTTGTCCTGGTGACTGGAGATTTGGCTCTGAATTCAGTTGATTTGGGGTCTTAGAGCCCAAAGGATAAGCTTGTCTAAGAGAACGTGGTCCTGAAAGGGAAGCTGGACTGAAGGAACAGCCTTTGAAATTGCACAGAGTGCCCAATCCATGCCACACCCCTGGATAACGGTCACTGCTTCTTTTCCCAAAGGTGGGATGTTTCCTCATGTCCGCATCCCCGGTCTCCATCCCACCCCCAGAAAGAGCCCCATGGGCGAGAGAGAATCAGTAGAGGTTCCGGCCTTCCCAAGCCACTGGCAGGATTGGGCTCCGCTGCTCTACAGCGGAGGAGAGTCCTACCACAGGACAATGGGGGGTAAGTCAGAAGCCCAGGCAGAGTGTCCTACCTGGCTACCTCTCTGCCATGTGTGGGACCTGGCTAGGGCTGCTGGCTTCCAGGTTGGTGGTTGTGCTTTATAGACAGTTTGGCTCTGGTGTGTGACTTAAAGCATGCTGCGACTGCTTGAACCTTTCCTGTGACTCACCTAGCAAGCCCTCTGCTGCCTGAACTGGGGCCGCTGGCAGGAAGGATGACCTGCGGGGAAGATGGCGAACAGGGACACCAGTGATTCCAGACCTCTCGGTGCTTCGAGGAGGGAAGGCCCAGAGGCCATGGAGGGACCTCGTAGATCAGTTTGAGCGCACACTGAGGGGCGGGCCCTGCGGGCCTGGTATTAGAGTTGAAGGGGAGGGACTGTGCTGGCTGTGACCGTGGAGGTTGGCCCTGGAGGATCAGCAGGGGGCTTCCAGGCAGATAAAGTAAGGAAGGGCACGGCAGGCTGTGTGAGGGCTGGAGCAGGAAGGAATATGGTGAGTGGCGAAGCTCTGGGTTACCCCGCATGCACCCTGCGGGAGTGGTAGGGAGCAACTCGGGTCCACCAGTGCCGCCTGTCAGCTAACTGGTGACTCTTTAAGGCTATAAAACTGGGTGTTTTGGAGGTGGTTGCAGGGGTGGTAGATCGAGGAAACTTTACTTTTCTTAGATTGCCCAGCTCCTTCCCATGCTCAGCAAGAAGGATCCCAGCACTCCTCAGTGGCGCTGGCGGCTTCTAAACCCAGCTGGGTTCCATCTTCCTCCCCTGCCGGCGTCTTCCTCTCCCTCTTCCATCTCTCATCTCTTGTGACACAGGCTGCCCCTTGGACTGAAGCTTTGAGACCTGTTCGGTGAACTGCCATTGTCTGTTTGGGCCTTGTACTGTTCTGGGGGCAGGTCCAATCTTCCCAGAATCAACTTAGGGCTCTTCCCTGGGACCGATGCTGGCACCGGCCCCTGCCTTGGGGGCCTTTCTGGTGTGAGAAGCAGGATGAAGTCAAGGTTTCAGCTGGGGATGAAGTGACAGGGGAACGGGGTTTGGAAGGCAATGGGTGGGATCTCTAAGGCAGTGCTCCTGCCTGGACCTCCGGCTGTATGTCCTGGGGAGGGGAGGGTACAAGGGACAAGGAGTCTCATCCCCGTCCAGCAGCAGCTTTTGGGGTATGAAAGAACTGGGGAAGCTCTGCCCCGGGGTTGGAGGGCTTTCTGGAGGCAGGGTGACAGAGGCTGGGCCCAGAGCAGCGAGCAGGATTCTGATGCGAGGTAGCAGCACAAACCAAAGCATTCAGGGGGCTTCTGCACTAATTCCCAGGCGCTTGGGGCAGACCAGTCCTGTGTGCCCGACTTGTGGGGAAGACAGAGGAGGAGACTGTCAGAGGGTCCCACCCCTGGCGCCACCGGCACTCATAACCTTGTCTCTGCTCTTGTCCCAGGTCCAGGTTGCTCCCCGGTGGCCTCCCTCGGAAGTGCTCCGTCTTCCACCTCTTCGTTGCCTGTCTCTTACTGGGCTTCCTCTCCCTGCTCTGGCTGCAGCTCAGCTGCTCCGGGGACGTGGCCCGGACAGCCAGGGGACAAGGGCAGGAGACCCCGGGCCCACCCCGCTCCTGCCCCCCCGAGCCACCACCTGAGCACTGGGAAGAAGACGCCTCCTGGGGCCCCCACCGCCTGGCTGTGCTGGTGCCCTTCCGCGAGCGCTTTGAGGAGCTCCTGGTCTTTGTGCCCCACATGCACCGCTTCCTGAGCCGGAAAAAGATCCAGCACCATATCTATGTGCTCAACCAGGTGGACCACTTCAGGTAGGGACGGTCTCCTGAAGCAGCGGCCCCTCTCCAGGCCCTCACCCTGCCTTGGCCCCTCGGGCACCTCCCTTCCCCACAGGAGTCCCATGCCAGGGTGGCCTCTGGCCTGTGAAAGCACCCTCCCCTCCCTCAACACCCGGGCAGTGGCAGGAAGTAGGGGAGCAGTGGTCCCTTCTCAATGGTGTGTTGGGAATTTGAGAGGCAGATTCGGGGTTAAAGAGTGTCCTGATCTGATAGCCATTTTTGGTTTAAGATTTATTTATTTGAGAGGGAGAAAGAACAAGCAGGTGGGAGGGGCAGAGAGAGAGAAAGAATCTCAAGCAGACTCCATGCTGGGCACCGAGCCGGTCTCACCACTCTGAGATCATGCCCTGAGTCAAAACCAAGAGTCAGACACTTAGCTACCTGAGCTCCCCAGGCACCCCAATATCCATTTTGAAAAGATGGCCACGGCTGCTGTATGAGGAATAGCTTTTACCTGGACAGGAGAAGGGTGCTGGACAGTGGGAGGTGAGGGCATCTGGGCTCTGGGGGAGCAGATGGGGAGATGGGATGGGGAGGAAGCCCACGCAGAGCTTTCTCGTAAACTGGCCGTGGGTATTCAGGGAAGGGAGGGTCAACACCACAGCTTCGAAGCTGCTCACCGTCAGGTGTTACCCCGAGATCCTCGCCCTTTACCACGCACTGCTCGCCTCCGTGAGCCAGTCCACACGTCTCCTCTACCTCCTCTCCCTGCGCTTCCATCCGCTGGGAGCCAGGTCCAAAGGCTCAAGGGCCCCACCAGGTCCTTTAGGCCCAGTTCCCTCCAGTTTTCACAGCCCACCCTTTTGTCCTCACTGTCTCCTCCTAACCCCAGCTTGGAATCCAGGGTCCATCGTTAGCAGCAGTCCCTGCTTCTAGGCTCCCTGACCCACCACCACTGACGAGGCCACACCCGCACCTGGGCAGCTGGATGTGGCTGGAGAAGTCACTCCGCTCATCTTCCTGGCAATGGAAGGCCTGCCTGGTGCCTTATGCTCCTCTGGCCTGCTGCCACGTCGCTGTCTGACGCAGCTTTGCACCCTTTCTCTGCTCCTCCCTGCTCCTCAGACTCAGCCGATGACTTGGCTTCCCATTTGAGAACAGAGAACTGTTTGAGAAGACGCTGGAAGAGGGCGTGCCCAAGTGCCCACCAGCTTCTGTGTGGGCGTGCTGGGGATGCCCTGTCCCAGCCCCTCCAGGGCCAGCTCTGCCACTCGGGCCCCGGACGGACGTAGTTCCAGCCATCAGCTCCTCTCTCTCCTGCACGAATTCTTCCTTCTGGGAGCATTTGCATCAGCACACACACTGAAATAGCTCCCATCTAAAAAAAGAAGACAAGGCCCTGTGACCTCCCATCACTCACATTTCTCTGTTTCCCTGTATAGCAGAACTCCCTTCTCTCCCATCTCGCTCTTGCTCCCCTCCCAACATTTCCCCCCACATCTGTGACAGGGAGGCAGCTCTCACCGATACCAGCAGTGAGCCCACCGCCGTGACCCGAAGCCCTGTTCTTAGCCTGCATTGGCCAACTGGGTTACTACTTCCTTCTTAAAACACCTCCATTTGGCTTTTGAGACAGCCCTCTGCTTCTCCTCCTTCCTTACCGCCTGCCCCCACCCGGCCGTGTCCTTCACTGGTTCTGCCTCACCTTCCTGACCTCGAGACCTTGGTGCTCTTGGGGCTCAGTCCTCTTTTCTGCCTACAGCCACTCCCTGGGGATTTCATCCGGTCTCAGCATTAAACCCCATCCAGACCCTGCTGACCCCCGGAGTCTGTGTTCCAGCCCAGGAGCTCTCCTGACCTCCAGACCCGCACGCGTAGCCACCCGCATCACCCTCCTTCTCAGGGTCTTGGGCATCCCAAGCTTAGTGTGATCAAAACCGCATTTCTGATTCCCCACCCGCCCCCTCCCCATCTTAGGAGCCGGCTGCTCCTCACTTCGGTGGTTCCGGCCAGAAAACCTCAGAGTCCTTAGCTCCTCTCTTTCCCTCACGTGGTGCGTTCTGTCCCTCAGAATACATCTAGAATCTGCCCACTTCTCACCTCCCTCCTGAGCTAAATCACTGCTGTGTCCTGCCGGAATGAGTGTAGGAGCCTCCCAACCCGACTCCTGCTCCCCCCCGACCCTCCTGTCTCTTCCCCACACCCCAGCCACAGCCATCCTATTACACCCGAAGTCACAGCACGGCCTGCCTCTGCTCCTGCCTCAGGCCTTGGCAGTGGCTTTCCTCTCTGCTCCCTTCCGGCTCATTCCCTCAGCCCTTCACCTGCCACCCCATTACCGTGGCTCCCCCTGCCCCCCTACCGTCTGAAAGAACACTGACTTGCCCCCCAGCAGCCTCCACCCTCCTCGCCCTGCTCTACCTTCCTCCATGGCACCTGCCAAGGTCTGGCTAGATACAGTTACTTACCTTTCTCTCCTCTTATCAGCATGTCCTTTCCCTGATGGCAGTGCTTTGACTTCTCCATGTGGGTACTGCAGGGATCCTGCTGGTTTCTGGCACAGGGTGGGGGCTCACTAGGCATGTGTGAGCTGAGCTGGGGGCAGGCGTGCAGCCAGGCAGCCACCCCACCCTGGGAAGACAACACCGGGCAGGTGGGTGGCCCGAGCTGGGTGCTGTGGAGGACAGGCTCCCGCTCACAGTAGGGGGGAGAGCAAGCCCACCTGCCTACCCCTCCAGCTCATCCAGCTTGCTGCCCCTCTGTGCAGGTTCAACCGCGCAGCCCTCATTAACGTGGGCTTCCTAGAGAGCAGCAACAGCACGGACTACATCGCCATGCACGACGTGGACCTGCTGCCCCTCAACGAGGAGCTGGACTATGGCTTCCCTGAGGCTGGGCCCTTCCACGTGGCCTCCCCGGAGCTCCACCCGCTCTACCACTACAAGACCTACGTGGGCGGCATCCTGCTGCTCTCCAAGCAGCACTACCAGCTAGTGAGGCCCGGCCCGTGCGGCCCAGGGCCAGGGGGTGCCCGCCTGGGTGGGGGCGCCAGCTGGGGGTGCAGCAGTTCCGGGGGCCCAGCAGACGGAGGTGTCCTGCCCCGGGCCCATCCTGGGAGCGCGGGAGCGGCCAGCGACATGGGACAGGAATGGAACCCAGTGGGTCAGTTAGGGAGGATGTGGCCGCGGCAGCAGGAACCGCCAAACCGGCTGGCTTCAGAAGACTCGGGGTTCCTTGGCTGGGAAAGTGGACTTGGCTGGGTGGGGCCTGGGGAGGGTCTGGCTTCCAGGGCAGCTGGCCCGGCCTCTCAGACAGGGTCCCTGGGACACCATTTCCCCCGCCATCTCTCAGCGGGGCTTTGATTTTTAGACACTGGAGGTGCAGGGTAGTTGTAGCTGCTCCCCCTGGCCTGGTCACCTAGGCCCAGGGTCAGCAGAAGCTGGAGTGCCTTCCCTAGCAGCCCAGACAGGAGTTCCAGAACTGCACCGTGCTGCCTCCTGATTGGCCTGACTTAAGTCAGGGGCCCAGCCCGAGTCAGGGGCTGTGGCTGGAGGTGGAGGTGGGCAGGGGGCAAGGGTGGTGAGGGGTAGGGTAGGAAGGACCAAGTGGCTCAGACTCCCATCTCTTCAAGGTGTGGCTGAAGCCAGCTTTATGTAGGTGAAGCCCCAGGCCGGGTGGCGGCAGAGGTGCTGCCAGAGTCCAGCTGTCCCTGTCACCCGGGAAGAGACCAGGGCAGAGCCTCCCTAGGAGAAATGGGGACATGGGGCAGGCAGAAGTCAACCAGGAGCTGGCGCTTCTGCCTATCACCGGCTCCCCAGAGAGGTGCCCTCCCCCCTGTCAGACCTTTGTGAGAAACCAGGCATCTCACACAAGTTCAAGGCCCTATTAGAACAGGCAAAGGGACTGGGCTGTGGTGCCCGCCCCCCCATACCTCAGCGGCTGCGGGAACTGGGTGTCCATTCGAATCTCCAGGGGACGAGGAGCAGGGGACCTTGGCCGACTCCCACATGATAGGAGACCGGGGAATGCCCCTGGGAGGATGGGGCAAGTGACGTTACCTGTTTCTGTGTCAGTGCAACGGGATGTCCAACCGCTTCTGGGGCTGGGGCCGTGAAGATGACGAGTTCTACCGACGCATCAAAGGGGCCGGGCTGCAGGTAACCCCCTCCCCCCCCCCGAAAGGCTTCCCACCTCCTCGGTCATTGTGGCTGCCCTGGTTCCCTTCTCTGCCCTCAGAAGAGGTTCCTGGGGCTTGGAGATGGCTCCCCTGCCCTGCCCCCGATGAGCACCCCCACGTTCTGCCGAACAGCAGTGTAGGCCCCTGCCTGTGGCCCTTGGCAGGCGCTGGGACCCTGGGAGAGTAGTGATGAGGGCCGGAGCTCTGAGAGGCGGCCTGATCCAACTTCCTTTGGCCATCTTAGCTTTTCCGCCCATCGGGAATCACAACTGGGTACAAGACTTTTCGCCACCTGCATGACCCAGCCTGGCGGAAGAGGGACCAGAAGCGCATCGCCGCTCAAAAACAGGTGCTGACTGGTCCCCGGATTGGGGATGCACAGGTGGTGATGTGGAGGGTGGGCAACAGGGCCAAGCCTTACCACCACGCTCTCCTCAGGCCCAGATGACCCTGTCCGCTGCATGGCCCCGTGCAGCCCCTGAGCACTCTTACTCAGGCAGTCTGCCCTGCCCTGGTGGCTGCCATGGGCACCTGGGCACTGTGGGCCAGCCCAGACCTCAGGGTCTGGGCAGCTGGGGAGCAAGCGACTCCACTGTAGGTGCCGAATCCCAGGCAGACCTGTGACATGGGTGCCACCACCCCGCACACACCCATATGGGTCCATCGGCTCTCCTGCTTACTAGTGGGGCGCTGCTGGGGACCGCTGGCCACCACAAAGCCCTGAGTACACACCTGCTCCCCCTTCCCTTCCCAGGAGCAGTTCAAGGTGGACCGCGAGGGCGGCCTGAGCACCGTGAAGTACCGCGTGGATTCCCGCACTGCCCTGTCAGTGGGCGGGGCCCCCTGCACCGTCCTCAACATCCTGTTGGACTGTGACAAGACTGCCACCCCCTGGTGCACATTTGGCTGAGCCGGCAGGACAATAAGGAAGCCTGTACCCACAGGCTACACAGCTCCTCAGGCTCAGGACAAAGACTCAGGCCTGGGGCCCAACTCTAATAGGACGTGGAGGGTCCCGAAGCAGCGGATAGCAGGCCACCTGGCTCCCCCGGGGCAGGCTGGAGCCGGGACGGGACACACCCTTGGGCGCCCGAGACGCTGCTAGCAATAAATAGTGACAGAGAGAGGCTGGACGCAGTTCCCACCTGGAACCGTCCACCCCCTTCCTACTTGCCCTGCTCCACCTGCCCTCGGGCACTCAGACCATGAGGACTTTTGGTTCCTTCCCCCTGGACCGCCTTGTGCAGAAGCCAGGCCATGGACGTGGGTGGCCGGGTCCATCCAGAGGGTTAGAACTGCAGACACCGCTGTGTACGTCCCACGGAAGGACACTGCGGACGCTGGCTCTGGCTGCATGTCACCATGCAGGAATGCAGACCCCGTGTTGCTGGATCTTCTGATTTTTTCAAAAGAAACTAGAATTCTGGATTCTTAAGTGAAATCGGTTACTTTTTAAATGCTAGCAACTCATTGAAACTTCAGAAAAGGATGCTGGGCCAAACAAAACATGTCATAGAGCACCAGTTTGTTGCTTGTGACTGAGCGGAGGGAGATGGGACAAAAGATGGCACCTTTCTTTTTTTTTTTTTTTAATTTTTTTTTTAATTTATTTATTTGTCAGAGAGAGAGGGAGAGCGAGAGAGCGAGCACAGGCAGACAGAGTGGCAGGCAGAGGGAGAAGCAGGCTCCCCGCCGAGCAAGGAGCCCGATGTGGGACTCGATCCCAGGACACTGGGATCATGACCTGAGCCGAAGGCAGCCGCTTAACCAACTGAGCCACCCAGGCGTCCCAAGATGGCACCTTTCTTAATGACAAGCTGGCAAGGGTTTGGCACAGGGCTGGGGACCCCAAGTCCAGGGGAAACTCAGGTGGGAGAGAAGCCAAAAGAAGGGCAAGGTTCCTGCCACCTGGAGGTTCCTGCCACCCACAGCTCTCCAAGCTTCACTGCCCTTCTGGGCAGTCTGGTCCCCCTGGGCTCTGATGGGCTCCAACTCGGGGGTCGGGGAGCTTCATCCCACCTCACTGGGATGGACAGACAGAGATCCACAGGCCCAGACTCAGGGTAGGCAGAAGGTGCTGGCAAGGACCTTGTCATATAGCTTGGGGGTGGGAAGACCACGTTTCTGAGGTGGGAGGAAGAAGACAAGAAGCAGGAGAATCCTGGAGCATTCCCACAGCATGAGGCAGATAACCGCTGATCACATGACATCCAGGAGAGGTGAAGGAGGGGAGCCAAGGGAGACCATGGAATTGGGGAGTGACCTTGGAGGAATTCTCCGCATGGAAGCCTGGGGCCAATGAGAGCGGGAGGTGAGGGGCTCTTCAAGGCATCTGACTGCCAAAGATTTGGGCCAGCAGTCAAAGGAGTCTTTGACCAGTGATGCTTGGTTTAACAAACAAGACACCTGAAATGCTAGAAGAAGGGACTGAAGTCCCAGAGTTCGGGAGGGTGAATTCAATAGCTGTGCTCCAAAAAGACTACCGCACTGAGGATGATCTCAGGGCGGACCCATGCAGTTGCTGGAGTTGTGCACCGCATCACCTGAGCACGGTGTAATTGAGTACAGTGGAACTATTCAGATGTCTAACAGAGGGTCCCTGTTACCCTAAATTGACCTCTTCCAGCAATTCAGCTTCACTCAGCATAGTGAGGGGCAAGCACAGGGCCATGACAGCGTAGGGGTTGGGGGAGGGGTTGGGCTTGCTCCATCTGAGGCCCAGGAGAGGGGAGTGAAGCGCTTCTCATGGGCCAGTCTGTGTACAGCCCTGGCTGCATCATCTTGGGCTTCCAGGACATGGAGGCAGAATACCAGGCTCTTTGGAGTTGGTGAGAATGGGTGTGGCATCAGAGCCCCAACCTCAGTCCTCACCCAGCATGTAGCAAGACCCACAAGGTTAGGGAGCTCTCCTTGCCACCTGCGTGGAGGGAGTAGAATGAAGCAGGACCAGCTGCCTCGGCCCTGGGAGGCTCCCTCCCCTTCCCTCTATGCCCACTGCCACTGCCTCCTCCTAGGAGCCGATAGGCACCCCAGGCCAGGCCTGATGCAGCCGGAATGTGCAGCCTGCCTCCCTCCCCAGCCACTCCAGCAGAGGAGGAGAGGGCGGAGCGGTGGCACTGGGAGGAAGCAGACAGCTCCGCCACTTCCTCAGCATCTTGGTTGCCTGCTCTGTGGAAGGGAGCTGACCACCTTGTCTTGCCAGCCAGGGCAGGGAGGAAGTGGACCCAGGACTCAGCAGCAGCTGGTGTGGCATTTGACTAACGGGGTGGCTAGAATAGCAACTAGTCCTCATTGGGTATTCCCCACATACAGAATTCTTGCCATCGCTTTCTCTCATGAAGCCTCTCTCTACCTAAGCTAAGTCCTATTTAGTCACCTGTTTTATAGAGGAGGAGGATGAAACAGAGAGAGGTAAGTAGCTTGCCAAGGTCAGAGAGCCAATACATGGTGGGGCTCAGGGTTTGGACCCCAAGACTCTGATTGAGAGCTAGATTCCTTCATCCCTGGCCCATACAGCAGGTGCCAAGAGAGAGATGTTCCTTCCCTTCCAGACCTTCCCTCTCCTCTCCCCAGCCGGAGGGGGCTGATGGGAGGCCTCGTCAGTGCCATCTGGTGTCCCTCCCCCTCCACTTCTGGGACAAAAGTAGAGCCAGGGGGAGATACAGAGTGTCTGCCCCTTGCCTCCTCTGCCTGGAGGAAGGTGGGGATTTTTTCCCTGCTGGAGAGGTCCCCTGGGGCATCGGCAGGCTCCACAGCTTGGCACTGTGCCTGAGGAATGTACCAGGGGCTTGGGAAAAGCCTCCCCACAAAGGCAGGGTCTTTCTGGTGGAGCCACATTGCAGTCACAATGGGAAGGGTTCCAGAGGGATCAGCAAGGGCAAGGCAGAGCCACTGGGGATAGCTTGATGGTGAAGGACCTGGAAGCAGTTCAGGGTGTCCCTGGTAGCCTGATGCAGTGTAGGAGTCAGGGCAGGTGGGCAGCAGAGGGAAGGCTAAGATGACTCCTGAGGACCTGGGAAGGCCACACTGAGCAATATCTACATTATTCCATGGGCACAGGGGTTTTGAGCTGGGGAGAGTTTCTGAGCAGAGACATATGATTAAGTCTGTGTTCTAGAAAGATCCTTGGGGGCTGGTTCCAGGGGGATGGAAAATGGAGTCTGGGGGAGGGACAGCTTAGGTTGAACAAGACTAATAATGAAGCCAGACTGAGGCCAAACAAGGGCATTAGGAGAACTTAAAGCCACCAGCACCTAAAGGTACAGTAACCATTAAACTGGTCCAACTCCTAACCAGGCTAACATCAAACTTCACATTAAAGATCCCTATCAGTCCCTTGACCCAATATCACACACTTACAAGCCATGCTAAAAGGCAAGGAAAAAAACAAAACAGACTGAAGAGAGGAGCAAGAATCAAAACCAAACTCAGTTATGACACAGATCTTGGAATTACAGAGAGGAAATTTAAAGTAACTATGACTCGTATGTTAAGGGCTTGGGATATTATGATTTGTCAGAAATATACATTTGGTCTGTCAGAGGACCAAAAGCAATTTCTGCTCACATATTTGGTCTTCATCCATGGTTCCTGGCTCCCAGCTCATAGCATTGCCTCAGCAATAAGAGCAATGAGAGCATGTTTGGTTATAATATTTGGTCTCTGCTCCTCAGTCCTGAAAACCACTTCAGAGCCATAAAGGTGAAATGGGTCTCTTGTTGTTCCCTATAAGCCTCTTTTCATTACAACTGGGCTTATGAGGTGTTTTGTTTTTTTAAGATTTATGTATTTATCTAAGAAAGAGAGAGGAAGTGCACAAGCAGGGGGAGGGGCAGAAAGAGATGGAGAGGGAGACCATCTTAAGCAGACTCCATGCTGAGCCCAGGGCCTGACACGGTGCTTGATCCCATGACCTTGAGATCATGACCTGAGCCAAAACCAAGAGTTAGATGCTCAATTTGACTGAGCCACACAGGCACCCCTCATTTTTAGCTTGAATAATTTGTGTGTGTATCCATTAAGATTTTTTATATATGTAATTATGTAATATATAAATAGAAATAGTTTTCCTTCCTTTCCAATAAGGATGCCTTTAATTTCTTTTTATTGCCTAATTGCCATGGCTAGAAACTCCAATACAATGTTGAATAGAAGTGACAAAGGCAGACATCCTTGTTTTGTTCTTGATCATAGGGGAAAAGCTTTGTTTCTCAATATTAAGTATGATGGGGGCGCCTGGGTGGCTCAGTGGGTTAAAGCCTCTGCCTTCAGCTCAAGTCATGATCTCAGGGTCCAGGGATCGAGCTCCGCGTTGGGCTCTCTGCTCAGCGGGGAGCCTGCTTCCTCCTCTCTCTCTCTGCCTGCCTCTCTGCCTACTTGTGATCTCTGTCTATCAAACAAATAAATAAAATCTTTAAAAAATATATTAAGTATGATGTTAGCTCTGTTTTTTGTAGCTGTTCTTTTTTCTAATTAACATATAATGTATCATTTGCCCCAGGGGTACAGGTCTGGAAATCATCAGTCTTACACAATTCACAGCACTATGCATAGCACATACCCTCCCCAGTGTCCATCATCCAGCCACCCTATTCCCCCCGCCCCAGCAATGCTCAATTTGTTTCCTGAGATTAAGAGTCCGTTATGGTTTGGCTCCCTCCCCAGTCCCTCTTTGTTTCATTTTTTTCTCCTCTCTTCCTCCCATGACCCCCACCCTGCCTCTCAAATTCCTCGTATCAGGAAGATCATATAATTGTCTTTCTCTGATTAACTTATTTCACTTAGCATAATACCCTCTAGTTCTATCCATGTCATTGCAAATGGCAAGATTTGTGGGTTTTGATGGCTGCATAGTATTCCATTGTATATAGATACCATATCTTCTTTATCCATTCATCTGTTGATGGACATCTAGGTTCTTTCCATAGTTTGGCTATTGTGGACATTGCCGCTATAAACATTCAGGTGCATGTGGCCATTCAGATCACTACATTTCTATGTTTAGGGTAAATACCCAGTAGTGCAATTGCTGGGTCATAGGGTAGCTCTATTTTCAACTTTTTGAGGAACGTTCATACTGTTTTCCAGAGTGGCTGCACCAGCTTGCATTCCCACCAACAGTGTAGGAGGGTTCCCCTTTCTCCGCATCCTCGCCAACATCTGTAATTTCCTGACGTTAATTTTAGCCATTATGACTGGTGTGAGGTGGTATCTCACTGTGGTTTTGATTTGTATTTCCCTGATGCCGAGTGATGTGGAGCACTTTTTCATGTGTCTGTTGGCCATCTGGATGTTTTCTTTGCAGAAATATCTGTTCATGTCTTCTGCCCATTTCTTGATTAGATTCTTTGTTCTTTGTGTGTTGAGTTTGAGAAATTCTTTATAGATTTTGGATACTAGCCCTTTATCTGATATGTCATTTGTGAATATTTTCTCCCATTCTGTTGGTTGTCTTTTGGTTTTGTTGACTGCTTCCTTTGATGTGCAAAAGCTTTTGATCTTTTTTTTTTAGATTTATTTATTTATGTATTTGTTTTTTGACAGAAAGATCACAAATAGGCAGAGAGGAAAGCAGAGAGAGAGGGGGAAGCAGGCCCCCCACCAAGCAGAGAGCCTGACACGGGGCTCAATCCCAGGAGTCTGGGATCATGACCCCAGCTGAAGACAGAGGCTTTAACCCACTGAGCCACCCAGGTGCCCCAAAAACTTTTGATCTTGATGAAGTCCCAATAGTTCCTTTTTGCCCTTGTTTCCCTTGTCTTTGGTGATGTTTCTAGGAAGAAATTGCTGTGGCTGAGGTCGAAGAGGTTGCTGCCTGTGTCCTCCTCAAGGATTGTGATGGATTCCTGTCTCACACTGAGGTCTTTCATCCATTTTGAGTCTATTTTTGTGTGTGGTGTAAGGAAATGGTCCAGTTTCATTCTTCTGCATGTAGCTGTCCGATTTTCCCAACACCACTTGTTGAAGACACTGTCTTTTTTCCATTGGACATTCTTTTCTGTTTTGTCAAAGATTAGTTGACCATAGAGTTGAGGGCCCATTTCTGGGCTCACTATTCTGTTCCATTGATGTGTCTGTTTTTGTGCCAGTACCATACTGTCTTTTTTTTTTTTTAAGATTTTATTTATTTATTTGACAGAGATTACAAGTAGGCAAGAGAGGCAGGCAGGGAGAGAGAGGAGGAAGCAGGAGCAGAGAGCCCAATGCGGGGCTCGATCCCAAGACCCCGGGATCATGACCTGAGCTGAAAGCTGAGGCTTCAACCCACTGAACCACCCAGGCGCCCCTACCATACTGTCTTAATGATTACAGCTTTGTAATAGAGCTTGAAGTCTGGAATTGTGGTGCCGCCAACTTGGGTTTTCTTTTTCAACATTCCTCTAGATATTTGGGGTCTTTTCTCGTTCCATATAAGTTTTAGGATTATTTGTTCCATTTCTTTGAAAAACAAGGGTGGTATTTTGGTAGGGATTGCATTAAGTGTGTGGATTGCTGTAGGTAGCAATTTTTGTGATATTTTCATGATATTTGTTCTTCCAATCCATGAGCATGGACGTTTTTCCATTTCTTTGTGTCTTCCTCAATTTCTTTCATGAGTACTTCATAGTTTTCTGAGTACAGATTCTCTGCCTCTTTGGTTAGGTTTACTCCTAGGTATCTTATGGTTTTGGGTGCAATTGTAAATGGGATCGACGTCTTAATTTCTCTTTCTTATGTGTTGCTGTTGGTGTATAGAAATGTATTTGAGGGACGCCTCAGTGGCTCAGTTGGTTAAGCGGCTGCCTTTGGCTCAGGTCATGGTCCCAGTGTTCTGGGATCGAGTCCCACATCGGGCTCCTTGCTCGGCGGGGAGCCTGCTTCTTCCTCTGCCTCTGCCTGCCACTCTGTCTGCCTGTGCTCACTCTCTTGCTCTCTCTTGCTCTCTCTCTCTAACAAATAAATAAATAAAATCTTAAAAAAAAAAGAAAAGAAATGTATTATAAGATCTTTCCTACTTTCCTCTTGTGGTTGAGTTCTGGTTTCAGAGCATTGTGGTCTGAAAATATGCAGTGAATGATCCCAATCTTCTGGTACCAGTTGAGACCCGATTTGTGACCCAGGATGTGATCTATTCTGGAGAATGTTCCATGTGCACTACAAAAGAATGTGTATGCTGTTGTTTTGGGATGGAATGTTCTAAATATATCTGTGATGTCCATCTGGTCCATCTGTGATGTCTTTATTTCCTTGTTAATCTTTTGCTTAGATGATCTGTCCATTTCAGTGAGGGGGGTGTTAAAGTCCCCTATTATTATTGTATTATTGTTGATGTGTTTCTTTGATTTTGTTATTGATTGTTAGAGGCATAGATATTTAAAATTGTTAGATCTTCGTGTGGGACAGACCCTTTAAGTAGTATATAGTGTCCTTCCTCATCCCTTATTATAGTCTTTGGCTTAAAATATAATTGATCTGATATAAGGATCACCACCCCAGCTTTCTTTTTATGCCCATTAGCATGGTAAATTATTTTCCACCCCCTCACTTTAAATCTGGAGGTGTCTTTGGGTCTAAAATGAGTTTCTTTGGGTCTAAAATGAATTTCTCAGACAGCATATAGATGGGTCTTGTTTTTTTTTTATCCACTCTGTTACTCTGTGTGTTTTGACTGGGGCATTTAGCCCATTTACATTCAGAGTAACTATTGAAAGATATGAATTTAGCGCCATTGTATTGCTTGTAAGGTAACTGTTACAGTATATTGTCTCTGTTCCTTTCTGGTCTGTTACATTTAGGCTCTCTCTTTGCTTAGAGGACCCCTTTCAATATTTCCAATAGGGCTGGTTTGGTGTTTGCAGACTCTTTTAGTTTTTGTTTGTTCTGGAAGCTTTTGTGTTTTTTTTAAGATTTTATTTATTTATTTGACAGAGAGAGAGATAGCAAGAGAGGGAACACAAACAGGGAAGCGGGAGAGGGAGAAGCAGGCTTCCTGCTGAGCAGGGAGCCTGATGCAGGGCTTGATCCCAGGACCCTGGGATCATGACCTGAGCTGAAGGCAGATGCTTAACAACTGAGCCACCCTGGCACCCCAAGTCCTGGAAGCTTTTTATCTCTCCTTCTATTTTCAGGGACAGCCTAGCTGGATATAGTATTCTTGGCTGCATTTATTCTAGTTAGTGTTCTGAATATATCATGCCAGTCCTTTCTGGCCTGCCAGGTCTCTGTGGATAGCTCTGCTTCCGATCTAATATTTCTTTCTTTTTTTTTTTTAAGATTTTATTTATTTATTTGACAGACAGAGATCACAAGTAGGCAGAGAGGCAGGCAGAGAGAGAGGGAGGAAGCAGGCTCCCTGCTGAGCAGAGAAAGCCTGATGCGGGGCTCAATCCCAGGACCCTGGGATCATGACCTGAGCTGAAGGCAGAGGCTTAACCCACTGAGCCACCCAGGCACCCCCTGATCTAATATTTCTACTGTTGTATGTTACAGACCTCTTGTCCTGAGCTGCTTTCAGGATTTTGTCTTTGTCACTGAGAGCTGTAGGTTTTACTATTAGATTATGGGATGTGGACTTATTTTTATTGATTTTTGAGGGGGGTTTCTGTGCCTCCTGGATTTTGATACTTGTTCCCTTTGCCAAATTAAAGAAATTCTCTGCTATAATTTGCTCCAATATACCTTCTGTCCCTCTCTTTCTTCTTCTTCTGGGATCCCAATTATTCTAATATTGTTTCATCTTATGGTATCACTTATGTCTCGAATTCTCCCCTCAGTGTCCAGTAGTTGTCTCTCTTTTTCTCAGCTTCTTTATTCTCCATCACTTGGTCTTCTATATCACTAATTCTCTCTTCTGCCTCATATGTCCTAGCAGTAAGAGCCTCTGTTTTTTATTGTACCTCATTAATAGCTTTTTTTATTTCAACTTGGTTAGATTTTAGTTCTTTTATTTTTCCAGAAACAGCTTTTATTTCTCCAGGAAGGGATTCTCTAGTATCATCCATGGTTTTTTCAAGCCCAGCTAGCACC
>PISX010027280.1:0-23273 GCA_004024625.1 Mellivora capensis | reverse complement strand
AGGAAGGTTATTTTGCTTCTTCCTGGATGTATCTTGATATCTTTTTTAAAGGATACAACTTTCCTAAGATATCAGGGGATTAAAAATTGGTTTACCTATAGGGGTAGCATTGATTGGGGAAAGGGGATTACCTTGAATTTTAACTCTATATGAATATTAGCAAATAAAAGTAAAGAATGATCTAAACTAAACTAAAGTGAAATTTTTAAAAATATATATAAAAAATAGAAAAGCAAAAGAAAAACATGGGTATATGTATCAAAAAGTTCAGGTTAAAAGGTTATTATGGAATTTCATGTACTGGACGTCTCACTGTGATGGTAAATAGGCTAAAAAAATCTATATAACAAAATAAAAAAGATTAAAAAAATTTTAAAAATGAACCAGAATAGTGGGAACGAATTAAGAATTAAACATATCTATGAAGTAGTAGTGATTGTTGTCTTCTGGGCGGGTTGGCTTTCTGGGGGAGGGGCCTGCTGCCTGGGTTTTCAGGCGGTGTTTCCTGCGTTAAGTCCTCCCGCCCCCCTCCAGGGGGTGGGCTCTGAGGAAACCGGGCCTTTAGGCTTTTGTTCTCTGGAGGTTTTTATGTCTGTTCCTTTGTTTTCTCTCCCCCCTTGGCAGCTCCGGATGGTTCTTGGAGGTTTAGAGGAAAGCAAACTGCACCCAGGCCTCCCTCCCAGAAAGAAGCCCCAGTCCGTTCCCCTCTGGGTGCTGCAGAGCAGGTTCCCAGCCTCGATCTCTGGAGACACCTGTGTGTCCTGCTTGTACTCAAAACCACAAGCGGCAGCTGTCTGGGCAGCTCCAGACTGCCAGAGAGGTTCCAAGCAGGGAAGGCACACAGAGATTTTCCTGCTGGCCAGGGCTGAGAGCGATCAGACTTTCTGGGTCCTAGAGAGCCCTGCTGGCTGGCGCCCGTGCACCTCTCTCAGGGGAGGGGGTGGAGCGCGTCTCAGGCTCTGCTAGCGCAGCGCAGTGCACGCGTGGGGACTGCAAAAGTCTGTTTCTGCTCCGGGAGGGTCCCAGCCCCTGCCACACGCCAAGCGCCCTTAGGAGGTCTCCTCACAGCTCAGAGACCAAGACCTGGTTTCTCTGCTGCACTCTCTCTGGCTCAGCGCCAGGGGTGTCTGCCCTCCATGGGAGGCTTAAGCCCCTGTCCCTAACAGTTCCAATTACCACAATTTCACCCTGTGATCTTTTCTCTTTTTGAGTGCTTTTTATCAGTCTTCAAGTTAATGCTGGTCCTCAGTCATAGGGCACTCTCGTATTGGGGTATTACTTCCCAATACATTTCCTCTAGTGGCTCCCTCCCCCTTTTGTTTATCTTCCGATACCAGTCTGGCGTTCCCGCTCGGCTTTACCTGCCCACTGGCGTCTTCTGCCCCCATAGAGATCCTGACGAGTAGAATTCTGATCTCAGGCTGATTTCATGAGTGATCGGAGTTCCTTGGTAGGTAATCAGCTCACTTTAGGGACAGGTTGAACCAGAGCCTCCTCCTAGTTCCCCGCCATTTTCTTCCCCCGCCCACCAACTTTCTAAGAAGAAAAAAGGGTGCCGGGAAGGAAAAATCTGAGCCCTTTAGGGCCAATACAATATTCTTAAGTTGAATTGTAATTATCCATGATTTTATAGTAATGTAAATAATGGGTGTGAGGGGAGAGAGAATGAGAGATCTTCAGACATAGAGTGAGTCATTTAAGGCCAGGGCAGAGAAAAAGCCCATAAGATTTTATGCTATCTTATAAATATTATTGTATGATAATAATAATAAAAATAATATAATGCCAATATTGATAATAATAATAAGATTTAAATATAATAAAATAATGTATCTATATGCCAATCACAGCTGTTGCTAGGATTCATTGTAAGTGTGTACTTAACTGCTAACAGAGTGGGGCTTGCCATAGTCATCCCCATAATCACATAAGGATAAATTATCTATTCAGGAATAGAAATGATGCAGATTAACTGTCTAAACTGCCCAGAGTCACTTTCTTTCCCCTTTTTGTACACTGACTCTGTGTATGTATGTGTGTTTTCTGTGCGTGTGTGTGTGTGTGTGTGTGTGTTTCTCTGAGCAGCAATTCTCTCCCATGAGGGAATCCAGGCTAAAATCGTTGAGTGTTTTAAAGAAAAAGGTAATTCATGTTCTCCAGACATCTTTTAAATTTTTTGTTATTAATGTGTTAAACAAATATGTTACACAAATATTCCTGAAAACTTAAAAGAATCTACAACAAATCTGATGTGGCAGGAGAAGGAATTTATCTAATCAAGTATTGTGGTAAAGGATGAATTATCAAATTTACACCCAATAAAGATTATCAACTTCTAGAAAATTCATATAATTTTCCAATAATGTAAGCACATTAACATTCAGCTGAAACTCCATGAAATCTAAATTTTCCACAATGCTATAGAAAACAAATTAACCTCTCCTTATCTCTTCTTGGCCTCACTAAAGTCTTAGTTCTCAACCTTGCTTGAATCTGGGGCCCATTTGAGCATCTTGTCAAATCCATGGATCTTGTTCCTGTAAACCCAATTCAGGCACAAATTTAGAAAATCTGTGAGTTTGTGAATGCCTTAAAGCCAATTTACTGATAATTTAGAAGGTTAGGAATCCTAGACTCATTCTTTGAACAAACATTTATCAAATACCTACAATGCCCCAATCCATTTCCAGGTGCCAAGTATTCCAAAGTCTGGGATAAAGTGGTCCCTACCTTCAGGGAGGAGAACAAGGACAGTACATGGATAAGCAACTAAGAAACAAGGCCACTTATGATCATGATGGGTGCTTAAGAAAGTCACCCAATCCAAGGTGATTCATGTCCCAGGAACATGCTATGATAGGAGAGTTGTCTAACTCTCTTGTTGATAATTAACAAGAGTTTTGTTGGAAGAAAGCAGTGTTTAAATACCAGAGTTGCCTCCACACCAGCATGCAATTATTATTCTAGGTTAATAAACTCTTTGGACTGAGAACAACCCCATCTCTCCCACAAATGAGAGACCCCCCCAACTCTGCTTCTCTCCATTACTCAAAGGGGTCCAGCCTTCTTGAACTCCTTCAGAAAAGAACCAAGAAGAGCAGCTCTAGATATAGCAACCTACACCACTTTGAACACTCCTGATTGTTAGATGGACATCTTTACTTACCACAACCTGATATTTGACTTTGTGTAGTTCTGAACAATTAAATTATTTGTAACCTACTGAACAAGTAGAGTCTAATCCATCCTCCTACAAATTCTCCCATAGATCTTTTATCCAGGTTAAACATTCCTAGTTTCCATGGTAATTCCCAAACAATTCACCATTCTTCATGAGCCAATATATTAACTGGAGATGAACTGAGCAATGCAGAATAGTGTGTGGCAATCATTGCCTTTGACATACAGCATTTATTTATATTAAGCCTCAGATTGCATTTGTTTAATTCAGCACCCACTAGGGCAGTGGAGATTTCCATTAACTAAAACCACCTGGGCTTTCCTAGTAATCAAAATGTTCTCTATTTTACTTATTTATTTTTCTCTGTTTTTCTTTGTCTAGCTTCTTTAATTGAATACTTCATTCATGTTTATTGGTCTTATTTTCAGTATAAGTATTTAAGGCTATGAATGTTCACCTACATACTGCTTTAGCTGCATTCTGCCAGTCATATTAAGCAGAGTTCTATTGTTGTTCTAACTACTTCATAATTTCCACTGAGATTTTTCCATTAGCAAAAATATTATTTAGGAAAAGTATAATGTGTGTTCACTGTGTTAGCTGAGATTATCCAATTCTTCTATAAAAAAAATCTGTGTGTGTGTGTGTGTGTGTGTGTGTGTGTTTCTATGAGCAGTAATGGAGTCCCTTGAGTCTGTACCCATACTAAAACCTCTGAGTGCTTTGAAGAAAGGAATAATTTAGGTAGTCCAGAGACCATGTGACTTTTTCTATGAAACTCACAAAAAGAGTTAAGCATAGAATTAAGCTATTAGTTTATGAGATTTAGTAAAATCATAGAATGGGTTAAATATATATAATAAAATAAAATTTTTAACAACAAAACTTCATTATAACTCTAACAGAGTATAAGGACTAGTCTTTCCTATTTCAGTAGCTCTACCACATCCCTTCATACAACAAAGGTGATTTTCTCTTACTCTTGTTGCTGAGTTTCAATTCTACGTTGATCAACTTTAAAAAAAAAAAAAAAAAGGTGGTTTTTGCAGCTCACTCTGAATTTGGTGTAGGCATGCCCTCTCTGTGCCTACCATCCTTTCCATGCATCCCAATCTCTCCCAGGTGACTTTTGTTTTGCCAAATACATTTCATTCCTGCTTTCAGCCAGGATCCACAGGGGGCAGGGAGGTACGGGGTGGGGGGGGGGGCAACACCTTCATTCTGCAAGGGAGACTGAGAAATGCAGAATGTAGTCTTTCTTCAGGACACCATGCACCCAACTGTAGGTTGGGTGCATGGTGTCCTTCCCTGAGGAAGATGAGGCAGGTCTTGGGAAGTGGCCAGCAAAACCGTCCCAACCCTGCCATGTCAATGCAGCTAATGGAAGGACAGTAATGTCCATTCTGGAGAAAGAAACGAACATCTTTTTTTTTTTTTTTTTTTGACAGAGAGAGAGATCACAACTAGGCAGAGAGGTAGGCAGAAAGAGAGGAGGAAGCAGGCTCCCTGCTGAGCAGAGAGCCTGATGTGGGGCTTGATCCCAGGACCCTGAGACCATGACCCGAGCTGAAGGCAGAGGCTTAACCCACTGAGCCACCCAGGTGCCCCAATAAACGAGCATCTTGAGATTGCTGTCCCGTTCCTCTGAACAAACTGAGAATAAAGGCCATAGGAGCTGAGTATTTGTCTGGGAACAGCACCAAAGGAGCAGGTTTTTGCGTCACAGAGAAAGCTGCTTGGGAAAAAGAGGAGTGTGAGCAGCATCGAGCAGGACAGCTGCTCCTGCCCCGGGTTTATGGACTGGACCCCACACCACCCCTGCAAATGTGTATGTTGAAACCCTAATCCCCAGGATTGGCTGCACTTGGAGACGGGACCTCAAAGGAAGTAACTAAGGTTGTGTGAGGTCCCGGGGTGGCCGTGATTCCATAGGATGAGTGTCCTGATGAGGGAGGACACCAGGAAGCTGGCTCTCTCTCTGTGTGTGTGACACGCACTGAGGAAAGGCCACATGAAGATGGAGCGGGAAGGTGGCCATGTGCAAGCCAAGAAAAGAAGCCTCACCAGAAATCAAATCAGCCAGTGCCTTGATCTTGAACTTCTATCCTCCAGCACTCGGACAAAATAAATGCCTGTTGTTGAAGCCCATGGGCCATGTATTTTGTCACGGCAGCCCAAGCTGCCTGACACCTGGCATCACTGCGGCCTCATCTAGAGACCCCTGGAGGGCACAGGGGCCAGGCCTGATGGCAGAGTCACAGCCTGGCCTCCCTCTGCCAAGAGCATCTCTGAAAGCAAGCCTTAGCCACTATGCTTCCTGTCCATGAGCTAGGGAAATGGATCTGGGGGCTCCTGTGGGGACCACGTTTTATTTGGCTGGGAATATGGCATGCAGCGCAGTACCCCACACTCAGCAAGAGAACGAATAAATGTTAGAACCGACAAATAATGACCGACTGATCATACCCTGAGGTTGGCAGGAAAACGGTCTCTAGCCCCTTGGGATACCTGTGCTTACTCGGGTAGCTTCTCCAGGATCCCAGAGCTGGTGAGCAGCCTTCGGGATTACACTCTAGAACTCTGTTGACTTTCCTTCTCTATGCTGTGATGGGGCAGGGGTGTGTTACCAGGAAGAACAAGTGCCTGGGAAAGTGACACCCAACGCCTGTGTCCCCTGTTCCCTTGAAGAGCTGAGTCACCTTGAGTGAGTCACCTGTCCCTGCACCTATGGGCTCTCGCCTGTAGAGAGCAGCATGGCTGCACCGGTGATGGCCAAAGCCCCCTCTGGCATGGATATCATTGGTCTCTACCCAAATATAAGCTGGTGAATTTCCCTGGGATGTGCTTTCCACCGCGGATTCTGTTAGCCAAACCCTCCACAAATGTGGGGTCATGCGCAACTGCACGGGACTTTGGTGGAAAGGAGCATGCATTTTCTGTCCTTGATGTGAGTTCCATCTTCTTGGCTTAGAAATCAGAGCTCCTTGACCCACCAACTCTACCCCCTCCATTTGGGATCCGACAAGTATTTGAAGTGCTCCCATCATGGAGGAAAGCGTCCCTCGGTGTGTGCAGGGGAGGCGGGCTGGTGGCTGGCTCACATTCACGTCAGTCTTGGTCCTGTGATGTTAGCAGAGGGCCCCTCTGGGTTTTGTCCTAAGTGAAGAGAATCGGAGGGAGGAGGGAGTCACAGGAAGATAATTGCCATCTTCTGTTTTTCACTCGCTCTCTCTGCTTGCTGCCTCATTAAAATGAAATGAGGAGGCATGGCTAGATGAAGAGGAAAGGAGAGAGCTCTTCTGTCAGAGAAAAACCTTTCAGTAAAGCAGCAGCATCCCCTAAGCAGGGGATAGAGGTGAGTAGCTGAATCTGAGTGGGTGCACGAGTCCTCACCTGCAGGGCGGGAAATGGAAGTGGGCGGGGCTCAACCCCTGCAGCCTGCTCCAAGGGACCAGCCCTCCTTCCGGTCTTGTGGGCAGCCCCAGACACGCAGCAGATTCGCATTCAGGAAAAATCACTGTGGCTGCTCTGGGGAGTTCAGGGCTATGAGACAGAAGGGCAGGAATCATTTAGGAGATGGTCGAGTAATCCCCATGAGAAATGGTGAATTTTAAGGGTGAAGGGACATGGCATGAGCAAGAGGAAGGCATTGGGGTGACCCTGGAGCTGGCTGGAAAGCTGGGGGGATTAGCAGGGTCATTTCAATGCCAAGCCGGGCAGGTAGGGGGTTCTGTTTAGGAGAAGTTGAATTGCAGGTGGGGGCAGGACAGGTAGGAATCACAGTTTAGCAGACTGGAGAGCCATCAGCAGGTAAATGGAGAGATGGTGGGCTGTGGCACAAAGAGCACATGAGAATGGCGGGGAAACAGAACCAGCAGGTAAAGGAGTAGATGGGAGGTGAAGGGAGAGGGTGGGCAGGGGAGGTGGGAGACAATAAGGGTACACGAGTTGTATCCTAAGAGGAAGAGAGACATATGGACATGTGGGGCTGGGGTAAAGTCGCTGTTTGGTTTTGTTTTGACTAATAAAGAAAAGACTGGGGTGGTTGGAATATTCATAGAAATGTGCCAGCCGATAAGAGTTTCCTTGTGTTCCTGCCCCAGTAAAACCATAGGTTGTCACAGAATACACATGCCTCACTGAGGCACTGGGGGCACTCTGTAAACTGAATCATGGACTGAACTGTGTCCCCTGCAAGGTACAGGGAAGCCCTGACCCCCAGTACTTGTGGGTGTGATATTATTTAGAAAAAACCCAGACCCCTTGTGCAGCCAAAATTCCATGCCTAACTTTTCCCCCAAACTTCTCTACTAAGAGCCTACTGTTGACCTTAAAAGTCAATTAGCACATATTTTGTATGTTATATGCATTACATGCTGTATTCTTACAATAAAGTAAGCTAGAGAAAAGACAACATTATTAAGAAAATCAGAAGGAAAATATATTTATTGTGCTGTACCATATTTATCCAAAAATTTTAAAAATTCTTCATCTAAGTGGGCCCATGAATTTTTTTTAAAGATTTTATTTATTTATTTGAGAGAGAGGCAGTGAGAGAGCATGAGCGAGGAGAAGGTCAGAGGGAGAAGCAGACTCCCCGTGGAGCTGGGAGCCTGATGCGGGACTCGATCCCGGGTCTCCGGGATCATGACCTGAGCCGAAGGCAGTCGTCCAACCAACTGAGCCATCCAGGCGTCCCATGGGCCCATGAATTTTAAACCTGGAAGTTTCAAAAGTCAACTTTCCAGTTGTCATGCAGTCAGGGGGAGGTCTGCCTGGGATGGTCCTGACTGCAGTGACTGGTGTCCTCATGAGAAGCGAGGTACATGCGCAGTAACAGAGAGACATGCGCTGGGGGTCCCCTGTGCCAGCCCAGGCAGAGACTCAAGAGAGGCAGCCACAAACCAGGGGCCCCTGAGCAGTGCCAGCAGCTACCAGAAGCTGGGAAAGCTCTCAGAGCTCCCAGATATGGGACTCTGGCTGTCAGAAATGTGAGACAATAGGTCTGTTGTTGTTTTGTTGTTGTTTAACTTTTTGTCTTATGTTACGCTAGTCACCATACATTATTAGTTTTTGATGCAGTGTTCCATGATTCATTGTTTGTGTATGACACCCAGTGCTCCCTGCAATCCCACCCCTCCTTCATACCTACCACCAGGCTCACCCACCTCCTCCTCTCTGAAACCCTCGGTTTGTTCCCCAGAGTCCACAGTTTCTCATGGTTCTTCTCCCCCTCTCATATCTTCCCCTTCATTTTTCCCTCCCTTCTCCATGCTATTCCTTATGTCCCACAAGTAAGTGAAACCATATGATAAGTCTGCTTGACTTACTTCACTCAGCATAATCTCCTCCAGTCCTGTCCATGTTGATGCAAAATTTGGGTATTCATCTTTTCTGATGGCTGAGTAATGTTCCATTGTATATATAGACCACATCTTCTTTATCCATTCGTCTGTTGAAGGGAATCTCAGCTCCTTCTGCAGTAGTGAAAAGAAGGGCCACAAACACCCCAATGTTCATAGCAGCAATGTCCACAATAGCCAAACTCTGGAAGGTTTCTGTTGTGCTGACTTACTGCTGCAGCCCCAGGACAGTGACCAGCAGCCCAGGGACCTTCCACTGCCACTTCCCTCCCACCCCCTCACTAGGGGTGCGTGTGGCCCACAGCCACTCTGGACTCCTCTCCACTCCCCTGTACACCTGCCTGGTGAGGCCTCTGTGCTCCTGCAGATTTCCTCCTTCCTCCTGAAGTATCCTACCCACTTTATTGTCATGAAGTCCCCCCACCTTGAAAACCAAATGTCTGTTAGGTTTTGAGTCTCCAGAGGGTCCCATCTCTACATGCCAGTGTCTCTTGGATGCAGAACTGTGGCCCCGCTCACCCCGTGTCGCACAGCGCCATTTGCTCCACGTGTCCTCGGCCACACTGTGAAGCAAAGGTCAAGCCACTTTTTAATCTCTCCCTCCCCCACACTGTGGAAATACTGCCTGCATCGGGGCCCAGCCAGTGAAACAGAATCTTGGTCAGATAAATGAAATAGAGGGACTATAACTTGGGGAATTAAATACAAAGGTGCTTGGAAGAATGGGGGACTGAGGCATCTCAGAGATCAGCAGCACAACCCTGGGGCTGGCGGGGCAAGGGCAGGAGTGAAGCCACCAGCTGGAGGGAAACCCTGGAGGGCGTAAAGCTGATGCCAGGAGCTTCACCCACCCAGAGAGAGATTGGAAATGCCCTGGCTTCTCCCTCCTTCCCCCTGCAGGGCTCAGCCCAAAACCAGCAGAGGGCTTGGGAGCCTGGTTATAGGGGCCAGCCCTCCCCCCACCCTGCCATGAGCAGCAGAGCATGGCCAGCACTCATCATGGGGGGCTGAAACTTACCAGGCAGACATTAAGTCACAACGGCTGGAGGGGACAGGACACACTTTGTGGTGGAGAATATGGTGAGCCCTGGAAGACGTCCGCACCCTGATCCCCGGGGCCAGTAATGATGTTACCTTGCTGGCTGAAGAAACTGTAGACGGGGTTAAATTTGTGATGGGGAGGTTATCCTGGACTATCCGGGTGGATCCGAGGTAAGCACAAGGAGGCAGGACAGAGGGGAGCAGAGGTCAGGTCATGTGAGGAAGGGGACCCTAGCCAAAAAATGGAAGCTGAGAAAGACCAGAGCCTTCGTCAGATCGAGCTGCTGTAACAGAGCTCCACAGACCCAAGAACCCACACCACAGACATGCGTTCCTCACAGTTCTAGAGGCCGGCCATATTGGGTGCCTGAACAGTGGGGATCTGGGCAGTGTCCTCTTGTGGGTTGCAGAGGGTAGACGTCTCCCTGTGTCCCCTGCTATGGCAGAGAAGGCGAGGGCACTCGGGGATCCCCTTCATGAGGCTGATCCCATTCATGAGGCCCCACACTCATGATTAATCACCTCTAAAAGGGCTTACTTCCTAGCACCATCACACTGGGTGTTGGATTTGAACGTGTGAATCTGAAGGAAACAGCAAACATTCAGACCAGAACAGCAGCAAAGAGACGGACTCTCGCCTGGAGCCTCCAGGAGCAGCCAGGCCTGGTGATATCTTGACTTTAGCCCCGTGAGACCCCGCTTGGACACCTGCCTTCCAGAACTGTGGGAGAACAAATTCTGGCTGTCTGGAGATGCCACGTCTGTGGCCATTAGTTACAACAAGTGAAGGGGGGGGTCAGACTCATAAAGAGAGGACGGGGCTTTTCAGATTCAGTCAGAGCCAAGGACTCGTGGTCTTCATGAACGTGGTGGGTGCTAGGGGCCGAGGAAAGACAGAAGGTCCAGGAAAACAGGGAAGTGGCAGGAGGGAGCCTCGCTGTAGGCGATCCTCGGGCTGGAGGAGACAACCGGCCACGGGAGGCCAGGTGCGAGCACGGGGCTTGGGAGCAGAAGTGCAGTTGGAGAAGGGCAGACCCGAGAACTGAACTCGGTGTAACGAGCCGGCCTTGCCGTCAAGACCTCGCAGGTGCCGTGCAGGAGGCGGGGACCCCCGGGGAGGACGGTACCTATGTTAGTCTCCACGTTATGGACAGAACGATCCCCTTTTGTTTCCCTATCAGACAGGCTGGTTTTTGTTTTCCTTCAGAGACGTCTTCTTGAGCTGCCTTGGTCTGAGGCTTGCTCTGACCTTCCACCAGAAACCGGGGGCAAATTCATCTTTGTCTACTGGTATTAGGCAATTTCAGTCAAAGGCATGAAATTCCTTTAAACACTCGAGGTCCAGTCTGTACCTGTTGATTTCCCTTGGTCTTAAGAAGTCATTTATTATCTTTCTGAGCGGGTCCCGTCTGAGGTCATTCTTTCATCCTATCCCCGGAAGGCTGGCCTGGAATTCCCACCTCCTGGCATGTTTTGTTTAACTTTCAGAACTACTGGGGGGAGCCTCTCCTAAAGCTCACCTTGTTTCATCTAAAATTACAGCTAAATCCACCTAATCCGCATGGTTCTGGCAAAGCCATTGTCTCTGACTTATTCTAATGTTTCTAAAGTGCATTTGCTTTGTTTCAAAAGCACAGGCCTAACCAAGGATTTCTCTAAGGGTTCAATTTGGAACCACGGTGCAAGGAGCCGCATGAAGGATAATTTTCCCATCACAACCTTCTGTGTGCCATGAGCACACAATGCCACCATTGTTAACACTGAATCCATGTATGGCTGATGGACGTCAGGTTGGTTCATTACTGCAGACGGGCCCCATTGTTGCCACCGCATATGATTTTTTTTTTCAAATGTCTCCCTCCAACCATTTATTCTAGCCTTTCAAAATTTAAGAGACTATTTATGACAGGCTCCCAAGGTCATTGATGGGCACAATGTACCTGAGTTTTCTGTTTTTCTTCTCACACTTAACCCTTTTTATATTAGTGGCTTCAGATCCACTGGCATTGAAATTGCCTAGCAAGTTAATATTTTACTACATTAAATCGGCCTGACCTCCTCTGACGGTGATCATTATTACTACGGCTTTAGAAAAGTGGGTGAAGGGAATTCAGGTTTTAACAATATACTTCTTGAGAAATGGGAAGGTAAATGAGGAAAATGACAACCAGATTCGGCAGCCAGAAGCCTGAGAGATAACGTGTTGGGTCAACCAGCTCAGCACACAGTAGGGATTCAAGAAATACTGGCTGAACGAGTGCATGAAAACCAATTCAGTTAAAACTGGGAGGGATAAGGAATAACTTACCCACGGGATAAATTTCTAATCATTCTTCTTCTATGCGATATTTGCTTTAATGCAGAAAAATAAAATAAAAGTAAGGACTCCTTCAGACATCGTGATTGCTCTCCAGTTCCATACAGCATGAGAAAATTATTTGCAATGTAGCTGAAACTGATATGTGGCTTCCTCTTTGCCACTCAGGTCATGGCTCTCCAGGCTGGCTCGTGCCCTCCTCTCAGGTGTAAACCGGATTGACTAAAGGGGGTTTCCAAATGGGAACCAGGGACGGCCCAACATGGTGGCTCATCAGAAGAAAGCAGATGATGGAAGCTTGCGTCTTCCAAAAAATGTGTTTCTGCATATGAATACACCCCAGCAGGTGCAGTGTGGTGGCCCAGACACAGAAGAGGCAGGGGTGGGATCTTCCTAGCTCAATAATCTTTACCATCCAGAGCCTCTGGGTTATTGGGCAACTTGACCTCTTGACTCCTTGGAACGAACTCTTGCTGGCCTATAGGGAAATCACACTTAAGTCCATACAAGCCTGTTGCAATACAATCCCCGGGCGGGATGGGGTGGGTAGGAAGGCCATCTCTGTGTGGCGACAAGGTCAAAGAATTCTCAGGCTGGCTACCAGATGATTGTTGAAATGCAATTTAAATCTTTTTTAAAAATATTTTATTTATTTATTTGACAGAGATCACAAGTAGACATAGAGGCAGGCAGAGGCAGAGAAAAGGAGGGAAGCAGGCTCTCCACTGAGCAGAGAGCTTGATCCCAGGACCCTGAGATCATGACCTGAGCCAAAGGCAGAGGCTTAACCCACTGAGCCACCCAGGCGCCTCTGTATTTTAAATCTTTAAGGAAGTTTTTAAAATTGACGAAGGAAGATTCCCCTTGAGGTAGGCAGGGCACAAAGTTGCTGTTTTAAAATCCCCCCTTTCCCCGAGGCGCTTTCTGTATTTCTCACCCCAGATCTCTTAATGTCCTCAGCCTCGCCCCTCCAGGCTCTCTGAAGCCTGGCACCATGGGACCTGTCCTGCTCTCCCTCCAGGCCTGCTCCTGACCACTCACTCATGTTTGCCCCACTGAGGAGGCAGGCCAGAGTGGGAATCAGGGCAGGGTACTGAGCTCCAATGCTACCCCAGCAAAGATTGGCTAATCTCATTCCATTGGAGGGTACACATATAGAAATCGAGTTTTTGAAGACATAATTGAATTAAGGATCTTGAGATGAGGTCATCCTGAATGAGGGAGGGCCCTAAATTCAAGGCCTGGCCTCCTCTTAAGAGAAGAGGCAGACGTTCCCACAAGGAAGATGCCATGTGGAGATGGGGCAGAGATGAAATGATCCCTCTGCAAGCTCGGGAACCCGGAGGGCTGCCTGGAGCCAGAAGCTGGGAGAGCGACCCGGGACTGTCCTCTCTCAGAATCCCCCAGAAGGAACTGACCTTTCCAACACCGTGATTTCCAACTGCTGGTCCCCTGAAGTGAGAGAAAAAATTCCTGTTGTTTCAGACCACCCCATTTGTGGCAATTTCTTTTTTTTTTTTTAAAGAAGTTATTTATTTGACAGAGAGGGAGGGAACACAAGCAGCAGGAGCAGCAGAGGGAGAAGCAGGCCCCCCCCTGAGCAGGGAGCCCTAGTGAAGCTTGATCCCAGGACCCCGAGACCATGACCTGAGCCGAAGGCAAATGCTTAACGACTGAGCCACCCAGGTGCACCCATTTATGGTAATTTCTTAGAGCAGTCCAAGCAGACGAGGGCAAGCAGCCTAGGGGATTTGAGGGGAGGTCTCAATGGATTCGGCAAACTTGGGTTGGAGACCTTCCAGGTCTCACCTGACCCTGTGTGTCCCGTGTTCCCGGTGACCGGGGCCAGTCCTGTGCCTCCCCCACCTGAACCTTCTCAGTCTGATGGTGTCTTCCCGGTAACCGTGGACTCTCCCCACCTTCAGCTGTTCCTCGAAGGGATGCCATCCTCTATGGCTCTGAGTCCACGAGTAACCCCTCCTGGGGCCCCCGCTCCCGCTAATTCACCCAGTCTCCTGCCTCTGCTTGCACACTGCTCACAAGCATCTGGTCCCAGGGGATTTCACAGCCCCCTGCTGGGAGCCCTGTCTGTCCGAGATTCCACGGGAGGAAACCCAGCCTTGGTCCCTGTGAAGCCCCTCCCTCTGCCAAGAAAAGTCTCTAATTTCTCAAGGAATTGGCTGTCCGTGGAGACTAGGTTAACTACTACTTCCAGCCAGCAGTTCCACAAGGAAGTTTCTCAACCCTCCACAACTCAGGGAATTCATAAAACACAGTGGTGTGTTCAGATACCGCCCAGGCACCCTCTGGGGCATTGCCATGACCGCGTCAATCCCTTCCACGGTTTTCTGCTAGTTCTGCTGAACCTCCACCGCAGACCCGTGCCAGCCTGGGTCGGGCTGGCTCACCAGCCCACGCTCCACGTCCCTCCCTGCCCCCACCTCATGCATCACAGTGCACTGATTTCCAGGAGATTCTGAAACAATTTACTGCAAGCAATTTCTCAACAAGAGAAATGTATTCTCCCACAGTTCTGGAGGGCAGAAGTCTGAAATCAAGGTGGGCAGGATCGGTTCCTTCCACCGGCTGTGAGGAGAATCTGCTCCAGGGCTCTAGCAACTTCCGGCAGCTGTGGCTGTCCACGATTTTTTTTTTTTTTTTATTTGTAGCCAAATTCTTCATCTCTCCTCCTTCATCACCTTCTCCCTGTTTCCTCCCTTTTGCTCTCTGATAAGGACACTTGCCATTCATCTGAGTTCCACTCTAAGCCAGGGTGATCTTATCCGAGATCCTTAATTACATCCCCAAAGACCCTTTTCCCAAATAAGTCCTCTCTCACAGGTTTCTGTTAGATGTATCATTTGGGGGTCATCACAAAGCCCACCACATCTGATACCATCAGACACATAGAGCACATCCCTGACTTGCCTCCATGACACCCCCAAATCCCTCCTAACATTACACACACTGGCTCCTTTTTCTTTCTTCTTTTTCTCTTCCCCAACTAATCCTGTTTTCTGTCCTACAGGAATTGTTGCTGAACATCTGGACTCCTGACAATTGTCCGTCTTCCTCGGCAGGCTTGAAAAGAAATCTGCTTCACAGGCTGGCAAAAGGAAAGGTGATGGAAACCCATTTTATGCTGCCAATGACATTTTTTCCCACATGAACTGATAAAGAAGTAATTCAGAAGAGTATCTTTTCTTATACTGAGGACAAGAAATGCTCCTCTCTAACCCAACAGACTTAATATTTTCCCTGTGTTACCAAGGCTGAGAATGTCTACATTTGAATATTAGGACCTTCTTAGGAATTATCATCTTTGGGGTGGTCCTAGGGCTTTAATCTGAAAGCCATCCCTGATTCTTGAAACACAGAGATGAATGTCCAACCTGATAAACAATGGATTTTCCTGTATTTTGTGGCCATGTTCAGATTTCAGCTCAGGTGCACAAGAGAAATAACAGAATCAGACATTTGGAGGGGGGAAGTGTCTCCATATACAGCCCTCCCCATCTGAAATGATGTAAAACAAAGGAGCAATCACCACCAGTTTACATGGAAGATTTTGAGCATTCCCAGACCCCAAAAAATATTACATCTCTTAAGCTTTTCTGATGCCCAGGACACATTTAGCTAATGGACACACAAAATCAGTTGAGATCAAGCCCTGATGTTTAGGGATGCAGTTCAGAGCCCAGGCGACCAGCAGGTGAGATGCTGCAGGTGGCTGGTGGGGCAGGAGGGGTGGGGCGGGGGAGTCCCACTCACTGCTTGTGTTGCACCCCTACCTCCCCTGCAGCTCACCGCAAACCTGCAGCTGGACACTTTTTTTCGCTTTTCACTGTTTCCACTTCTCGCCATTTTCATAAAAGTGAAAAACCACTTGGGATTTCTCTTGGCTAGTGAGAACAGCTCCTAATGTAGGTCTTTTGTAAAAGCAAAGTTGTTTAACTTAACCTTTTTAAAAATGGGGGATACTGGTGTAAACACACACAGACAGACATTATCAGAAATCCCAACACTTATTTTTGAATGTTTTCTATATCTGGGCTTATATTCCGTTAGTCTTCCAATTACTTCCTTCTCAAATCTTCTCTACCATCAAAGAATCTCATTAAGGGTCAGACTGAGGAGTTAGACACTCTTTAAATGTCTATGCACTCAGCCTAATCAAGATGCTTCTGTAATGTTTGCTGTCCTGTTTCCTGCTTCTCCATTAATTTTGTTGAATTTTGCCTGCTTTATTCTTGAAGGTTTCAGTGTGTTTCCTTGAATCCAGGTGCCTCTCAATGGGCTGTGTGTCATGCACGATCTTCTGTGTTTTGTGGATGGCTCAGTGGCTCCCTATGCCAGATTACCTGCCTTTACAAGGGACAACCATGAATACATCTAATTCATGCTTACTAATTTACATCTGTGGCACTTTATCATTTATCTCCAACCAGGGGTTCTCACAGTACAGTTTGGAGTACTTTTGTAACATTCTTATTTGTGATATGAAACAATCCACCGTTGCTGAAAACAAAGAGCAAATCAGCCCCAGGTGTTCATGCCTATAGTGGTGCCAAATTCCGGAACCACAGGACTCAAGAGAAACAAATTACTTCCCCACTTCTTATTTTCCTAAAATCAGATTTCCAGAAACAAATGAACACCATGGTCTCGTTTCACTCCTTGATTTATTTGGCAAAATTTGGGGGTGGGGTGGTGGAATAGAGAATTTCTAAACAGGAAATTCCATCATAATGATTTTGCAATGACACTGGAATTTTAGGACAAAGGACCCATGAGTGCGACTTTTGCCCAATGGCATGAACAAGCATGTCCCACACACATCTGGAGAATTCAAGACCAGCAGAGGTGTTGCCAGTTTGGACCAGAAGGGACGGCGAGAGGATGGAATGGAAGGAGGCTGTTGGACCCTCCCCACAAACTCTACTAGCAGGAAGCAGGTTGATAAAATTGTTGGGCTAAAAGCATGCTGGCTTTCATGTAAAAGGAAAGGGGACTCTGAACAAGATGGAGAGCCCAGAGGCAGAGCTGAGAGCCCCAGACAATTATCCCCAGGCCTGGAAATCTAAGAACATTCACCTGGCTGGTTTCCAAGTTGCTTCAGACCAGCAACTTCGCCTTACTGTCCATGTTGAGTGATTTTGAAGGGGAGTATCTGTGACTGTTAACCTATGCCAGTCCCCTGACTTGTCTCTGCAGTCACCAGACTGTAGACTGTAGGGGCCTGGTTAGCCAGAGGGAGCCGTTTGGTTGTGGGCTTGGGTTGACCCCACCCCTCCCAGAGGAACTTACTTGCAAACCCCGGATATAGGGGCGGGCCAGGCTGGATGGAGACATCCAATCAGTGGGGTGTGCACATATTTACTGTGGTGAATTGGAATTCAGTTGGCCCCCCGTATTGCCCATGGAGCATGACTGTGCAGTTTTCCCTGTGTGTTGCAACCTCATTGGCCACCTGTGTGTGGGCCGGGCTCAACCACCTCTATAAAGGTTAGTCTGTGAGGTTGGGGAGGGGAAAATAGTCGTCCTCAGGGTAGTCATTGGGAGCAGCATAGTGAGGAGCGTCGTGGTTGTCCTGGTAGTCAGGAGCGTCATGGTGGTCCTGGTCGTCGTCGTCATCGGGAGCAGTGTCGTCGGGAGCAGCACAGTCATCTGGGGAGTGGCCTCGTCATCATCATCGTCATCATTGCTTCATAAGAGACGGCCCCTACCAGTCGGTTTGATTTTCAATGCTTGGTGTGAAATAAAGCTTTGCTTGACTTTCGCTTTTCATCAGTCTCATTCCTTTGATCATGGACCCTAACATTGGGGGCTCGTCTGGGATCAAATGAAGAGAACTGACCCAGTATCAGAATTTCTGGGAAAAGCCTCCAGAGGTAAGATCTCGGGATCCTGTATGTCTGTCTGTTTGCGGAGCTCCAGGGTATCGCCCACCAGGGAGAAGCTGGACACAGCCATGCTCCCCAGGGCTGCAGTAGATGCGGGGATGCCCCTTCCCTCCACGGGTAGATCGCCAGGGGGTTCAAGTCCCCCTAGGCGGTCAGGGGCCTGCCAGGGGTTTCGAGTCCCCCTGGGCAGTCAGGGACCTGCCAGGAGGTTCAAGTCCCCCTAGGTGGTCACTGGGGGGTTCGAGTTCCCCTCGGTGGTCACTGGGAGTTCGAGTCCCCCTAGGCAGTCACTGGGGGTTCAAGTACCCCTGGGCGGTCAGCAGTCTGTGGGGGGGTTCGAGTCCCCCTAGGTGGTCACCAGGGACTGAGAAATTCTCCACTGGTGGCAGGTTCTGGGTAAGGACCATTGGGTCTGCGGTTGTCTTTGTGTTGTCTTTTTGTTGTCTGTTGTGATGTTTGTTGTGTTTGAAGGAATGGGGCAAGCAGAGAGTAAGGGAACTCTGACTTTCATCTCTCTGTTCCTCATAATAGATGTGAGGCTTCTCCCTCATTCATTTTGTGTGTTAAGGGCTATAATTGGAGTCAACTGGGGTTGGTCTAACTCGAGACAGAGACTTTAAGGAATATTCCCAAGCAGCTGCCAAAACTCCCTTTGTTTCGGGGAATTCCTTGCCTTCTCTGGCCTGATCTGGACTGCCTAGCCCCTCCCCCTTCCTGGCGGGAAAGCATGGCATCTGAAGTGGAATGGGTCCAGGTGGAATGTGAAATCTGTTAGTAGGGGGATGACTAAACTGACGGTTAATTGTCTGCCTCGGGGTTTTAGCAGGTAATTGTTAAAGTGGTTTTCAGTCTCTCTGGTAACCTGAAGGTTTGAACTTTTGCTTGGATGACAAATGGTATGAAATGCTAGGGCACTGGTTGCTCGAACTGGGTTTGTGCTTTTAAAATCTGTTGGTAAGCATGTTTTGGGCTTAACTGCTGTGCAACAGTTCACAATTGGTTAATATTTAGTCTTCACTAGAGATTGAAATGTTTCTAAGAAAATGTAAATGGTTTTCTCTTTGCCCACCCAGAATTGTAAATGAGATCTCTTTGACTCATAAGGCTTTTCCTTGATATGCTAAGTTACTCAGGAAGTACTGCTAAACCAATGATAAACCTTGGGTTACATTTGGGTAAATGCTGTAACAACTCCAGAGGTTCTATACATTTCCTAAAGTTTTAATGTTTTGACAAGGGTCCTCACTTGATATTTAACCATATCTATTCTGAGTTTTTGTCATTTGTAATTATCTTAATTCTCTTGTAAGGTGAATTTCTTCTTAAAGAAAATTCATATGGGAGACTTTCAGAACAAATACAGGTCTCTGATATGTTGAAATCCTAGAGCTGAAATGGGTAAGAATTTCCAGAAGTAAAAGATGCACTCAGACTAAACCAGAATTAGTACAGTGAGTCAAGGTAAGAATGAGCATCCAGGAGCTTATGGAAAGGCTAGAAAGGCTTATTGAAGCCTATAAAATGCATAGCCTGATCGACCCTGAGGCACCTGAAAATCAGGTGAATCTTGCTTTTGCCAGTCAGTCAGCCCCAGATAAGGAGGAAACATCAGAAAATTGAAGGATTTGAAGGGAAGAATCTGGCTGAGTTAGTGGGAATAGCAGAAAAGGTGTTTAACAACAGGGATGCACAGAGGATGAAAAACAGACAAAAAAGCTGGTTAAGGTTTTGGCATTACATGAGGCAGGTAGGGGATGGTAAATGGAAGAAAAAGGCTAAGCACAGAGAAAGCAGGCAGGAAGACTTAGATTCAGATCAGTGTGCTTACTGTAAGGAAAAAGGACATTAGGCCAGGGAGTGCCCCAAAAGGAAGACGGCAATGCTGGCCACCAGAGTAAAAATTAAAGTGGAGGGGAAATCAGTTGATTTTTTGGTAGACACGGGAGCCCAATTTTCATCCTGTATATTTTTAGCAAGGGAGTCTCAGCCTCTCTTTGCTTTTGAGTTGTCCAACCCACAGGAAGGATTCCAAGGCCAGCTCACCTGGACAAGACTTCCCCAAGGGCTCAAGAATTCACCCATTATCTTCAACAAGGCCCTACACAAGGATTTGCATGAGTACAGAACCTCCAACCCGGGAGGTTCTGTAACTCTGTTACAGCATGTTGATGACTTGCTAATAGCCGCTGAGGACTATGAGTCATGTTTGTGGGGGACGAGAGCTCTCTTACAGACTCTGCAGGAAAAAGGGTATCAGGTGTCATCAAAGAAAGCACAGCTCTGTCAGAGCTATACCACTTATCTAGGCTTTGATCTCCACCAGGGAGTGCGTTCACTGTCTGAGTCCAGGAAACAGGTGATCACCCGATACCTCCGCCCCACCATGTCCCGACAAGTGAGGGAGTTTCTTGGGACGGTGGGCTACTGTAGGCTGTGGATACCACGGTTTGTGGGGATTGCCCAACCTCTCTATGAACTGGCAAAAGGGGGACTCACTATGACAGACTGGACAGCTGAGGCCAAAGGAGCATTTCAGGAATTACAAACAGCCTTGCTGAGTGCCCCAGCATTGGCCATCCCAGATGTTACCAAGCCCTTCCACTTGTATGTGGATGAAAAAGCAGGGGTGGCCAAAGGAGTTTTGACTCAGACTCTGGGGTCTAGGCAAAGGCCAGTAGCCTATCTTAGCAAGAAACTAGATCCAGTAGCAGCTGGGTTCCTCCCTTGCCTCCACATAATTGCTGCCACGGCCCTCCTGGTCAAGGATGCAAGCAAATTGACTTTGGGTCAAAATCTCTTCATAACCACCACACACGCTATCAAGGGCCTTCTCTGGACTCCACCAGACTGATGGATGATGAACGCCCGAGTGACGGGGTATCAAGCCCTCCTCCTCAATGAACCAAGAATGACCTTCCAGCCCCGGTGGTGCTAAATCCAGCCACGCTGCTGCCAGAGGAGCTGGCTGATCACTCACACGACTGCGGGGAGGTCCTAACCCAAGTCACAGGAATAAGGCCGGATCTCAGAGACATTCCCCTTCCAGATGCCGAGATGACTCTGTTTACAGATGGGAGTAACTACATGGTCGATGGAAAGAATTATGTGGGGGCTGAGGTGGTTTTCCCCTGAGCAGGAACTCTGGACAGCAGCCCTGCCACATGGAACTCAGCGCAAAAAGCAGAACTGATTGTACTCACTAAGGCACCACAGATGGCCAAAGGTAAAACCGTCAACATCTATATGGACAGCAGGTACACCTTTGCTACTCTCCATATACATGGGGCTATTTATAAAGAAAGGGGCCTATTAACAGCAGAAGGAAAAGGAATTAAAACAGAGGAGAAATATTGACTCTCCTTCAGGCTATTTGGGACCCAAAAGAGGTGGCCATTATGCATTGCCTGGGACACCAAAAGGGGACTGATCTGATTTCAAAAGGAAACCAATTAGCAGATTAAGCCGCAAAGAAAGCAGCCTGAGAGACAGTGCAAGAGCTGGTTACACTCCAGGCTCCAGCCCTACCAGAAAAACTGAACTATTCAGAAGAAGATTTAAAGTATTTACAAAAATGGGCTAAATTGGACTATGAAGGGGACTGGGCTAAGACTAAAGCAGGAAAAATAATTCTTCCTCGAAGACTAGGTAAGAAGTTAGTAGACCAGATACATCAGGGTACTCATTTGGGGATACGCAAACTCAAGGAGCTTAAAGGCAAGCAGCTCCAGGTTTCTAAATTAGGGCGTATGGTTCAGGATATAGTTGATAGATGTGCTCAATGCCAGGCAGTTAATGTGGGAGTAACTAGAATGGGAAGAGGGAAAAGAGAAAGAGGTAAGGAACCAGGAATTTATTGGGAAATAGATTTTACAGAAATGAAACCTGGAAAATATGGGCACAAGTATATGTTAGTTTTTTGTACATACCTTTTCAGGCTGGGTAGAGGCTTTTTCCGCCAAACGTGAGACGGAGATGGAGGTGGAACCACATCCTTACCAACCTGGGAACTTGGTTTAGATATGTCGCCATCAAGTGGGAAACTTGGAGCCTCGCTGGAAGGGACCATTTACTGTCATCCTGACCACCCCCACAGCAATAAAAGTTGAAGGCATCAGGGCCTGAAATCTCGCGGGTCACATCAAACGAGCTGAGGACGAGGACGCCCCCAGAGATGGAAGCCACAGCTGATGGACGCCGCTGACCGTGGACTAAAGCTAAGACTCAAAAGACTATGAGTTTATTGTTGCTCCTATTGTGACCTGGTTGTGTATTGTTGCTCCTATTGTTACCTGTTTATGTAAAGTATAGGTGGGAAATTAGATGAACGGAATTTAAAAAAATAGAAAAGGTTGTACAGAGCAATGAATGGCTGGCTCATCGGCTGACTGTGAACTGGTGTCATTTGTGCAGGGGAAGATTGGAGAGATAAAAATGTTAGTCTTACATGCTCAATATAACCCCTTACAACAGGAGAGCATAGAACTGGCTGAAAAGTCAAGGATTTGACTAATTTCCAAAGAAAAGGGGGGAATGTAGGGGCCTGGTTGGCCAGAGGGAGCCGTTTGATTGTGGGCTTGGGTTGACCCCGCCCCTCCCAGAGGAACTTACTTGCAAACCCCAGATCTAGGGGCGGGCCAGGCTGGATGGAGACGTCCAATCAGTGGGGCACGCACATATTTACTGTGGTGAATTGGAATTCAGTTGGCCCCCGTATTTCCCACGGAGCATGACTGTGCAGTTTTCCCTGTGTGTTGCAATCTCATTGGCCACCTGTGTGTGGGCCGGGCTCAACCACCTCTATAAAGGTTAGTCTGTGAGGCTGGGGAGGGGAAAATAGTGATTGTCGGGGTAGTCGTCGGGGTAGTCATCGGGAGCAGTGTCGTGGGGAGCAGCTCAGTCTTCCGGGGAGCGGCCTCTTCGTCGTCGTCCTCGTCATCGTCGTTGTCGTCGCTTCGTAAGAGACGGCCCCTACTGGTCAGTTTGATTTTTTATGCTTGGCGTGAAATAAAGCTTTGCTTGTCTTTTGCTTTGCATCAGTCTCGTTCCTTTGATCACGGACCCTAACACAGATGGCGGGGAGTGTGCCCAGGAGCTTCACCCAGTTCAGAAGATGAGGGCTGGTCTCTAGAACTGATGAGACGTAGATGAGATTTTGGACTCTGGGTTGATGCTGTGACAGGATGGAGCCTTTGTGGACTTCAGGAAGCATGAGGATTGGGTGGGGGTCTTGGGAAAAGGAGGCCGACTGCAGTGGCTGGTTTTTGTCCCCATGACTCGGACCCCTGGTGCTATGTCCATGAATATGTTATGTAATGGCAAAAGGGACCTTCCAGATGGAATTGAGGCTACTAATAAGAAGACCTTAAGAGAGAAAGATGATGTTGCCTTATCCTCATGGGCCCAATATCATCACATGAGCCCTGAAAAGATGAAGATGAAGAAGAAGTGGCAGAAATATTTGCATCAGG